>JAGDQP010002946.1:11099-98842 GCA_022664845.1 Lepisma saccharinum
ATAAAAAATCTTTCCCTACTCGACGCTCTACCGATCTCGTTCTGCACTTGCTCTAGTATATATATATATATATATATATATATATATATATATAAAAGGTGAAGACAGCTATTCCCTGTGCGATACGCCCATTCTGTGAAAGGTGTGTGGGAATGTGGGTAGAGTGTTTCAAGTATTTTTGGAGCTAGATCACCAACTGAAGTGGGGTGTTGATCACGGTGAGTCTCACGCTCGAACACCTTTACCTCCCAAGGTGTTCAAAATTCCAAAGACACTCTGGTTCTCAATTTGATACAACAAAATGACAATTATGAGAGCGCTGAAGAAAAAGCTACAACGTCCTGGCTGGGATTTGAACCAGGCCTCCAGATTAGTAGTGAGAAGCGTTACTGCCTGAGCCACGGCGACTCGATTCTAACATGAATACAAAGCAAAGGATTAAAAAACAATACTGCTATTAATTCCTCTTGAAATAAATAATTCTTTATCTGAAATTATAGATGTTATCTATTTAACAGAAATAATATACTACTTTTGTTCAAATTTTTATATTGTTGCTTCATTGTCCCGTCCCAGCATTTGCTTACTGCAATTGAGGGAACCAGGGGAAACCTGTCAGGATGCCCCGCACCGGGAATCGTTGTCCACCTGTTAACCATGTTGGTTAGCGCGCTAAGTCAGCGACTAGAAGGTTCCGCGTTCGAATCCAGGATAGGGCATGTATGTTTGTGATAGTGGATTTTAATTAGAACGTGACGGATAATCATGACGGGTCGGTCAAAATTTACTAGAATGACTCATACAAAAAGGAAGGTAACCTAAGTTTTACCGGGTATCGTTCTTGAGACCTAATTACAAGGTAAACACGCTTACAAATGTTCTGCCTCATTGGTATAATAACTGCTGGAACTCATACAAATTTAAATATTAGCATAGACAATTGTGTAATATTACTTGGTTCAAGCACGAATCCTTGGTGCACTTTCGGTCTAAAAGTTCGAGAAAAACTGCACTACAAAATACAGTGTAAATAGTCTGCTATTAACCATTAACCAATGTCGTACGTTGCATGATATTTTAATGGTCTACTTGTAGGAAGCTCATTCGGTAAATCCTTATCATATTTTACCAGTTATCATTTAACATTTTCCTTTCCTGATTGGGAACTGACGTGCTATCGGTGCTGGTCTGTCTAGGCCGGATGGTCGGCCATTGCGGAGGGAACAAGGGGCCCGAAAGACTTGTGGGAGTGACGGACGGATTGGAAAATAAATATTTAAAATATACAGGGTGGTAAGCGTACGGACCGACAAACTTCGGGAGGTGATAGTACAGTGAAAAATAAAGAAAAAAGTCCCAGACAACGGGGGGAAAATTCCGAGGCGTTTCGGAGCTACAGCCTGCCGAAAGCGAGGGAAAATGAACTTCAGAGAAGATTATTGCGAAGACGAAAAATCGGAGAGTAGGCGGTTGAGAGTAAATTAGAGGAAGTCACACCCGGACTATCTAAAAATGCATATTGGAAAATTCTACAAGCAGGGCGCAAGGGATTCCCCAAAGGAAGTAGCGGATTCCCAGAAAGCCTTCCAAGTAAAGATGGGTCGAAAGGACCACAAATGGGATGAGTTGCCAACAGGTAACAATAATTCATTGCCGGCACATCGATATCTCAACGAGAATTAATGTTATGACCATTTTTATAAAATAATGCATGGTTGCATATCAGACAGGGCTGATAATTAAAGACAGTCAACGAGCGTTTGGCTTATTTATTAGCAGTGAGAGAAACTAGGAGTATCCAGTCGGATGGTGGTGAGTACGCATCTCAACAGATGCAGTGTAGTAAAAAAAGATGTCCTCGTTGGTCGAGTGGTCAATGCTATCAGGCGTCCGTGATGTCACAGCAGTCTTGCATTGAAAGCCGCCTGGAAAAGAATCAGGTGTATGATTAAAGCGTAAAAGCATGCAAAGGATGGACAGAGGGTATTCGTTAATGCAAAGTCACGTTCGACTGGTTAGTAGAAAGAACGCAATCTAATACAGTAGCCAAAGAAGGAAGACATGGAAGAGAGAAAATAAACACGCGTGTGTACTAGACATCAGGTGTCAACCGATGCAAGGCAAAAAGTAGAAAGTTTTCCATACGATGTCCATTTTTTGATTATTCCATTTCCATTTTTTGATTATTGTAAAACATAAAAAGCACATTAATGTAGTAACTAAAAGGTACATTCATGAGAGATTTCAAAGAACAAAAATAAAAAAGAATATCCCCTACCGGAAGGCTAGTTGAGAAAATTTGCAGTAATTAAGAGATACAAAAAAAAATAAAAAATAGTACAGCGTAAATGTACGAATCATATTTAATAACCATTTGTGAGAAAAATTAGTTCAGATCCACCAGATCCAAAATTTAGCACGTTAATTACAATACTTTTAGGGAAACTAACTTAAAAACAATAAGATTTTAAAATGAGGAATTGATGTGCATTTAAAGCCGAAGTTTGAAATACATTTTAATTCACATGGTCATTGTTCATGTCATTTAATTTTCCTGCTCATTGTTCTTGGGTGGGGAGTAAGGCGTTATTTTATTTATACAAATGTATTCATATAATATATTATTAATTTATATTTTTATCATTTTAAACAAATACAAAAGAATGTTTGTTTTATCAATTATCCTACTGAGACAAAGTTACCTAATCACAATGAAAAAATCTCTTCAAATAAAATTTAATTCAACTACAACTATTATGATTCGCCTTAAAGTAAGGATTTTAATTATGTCATTCTCTTAAGTAGTTGCTTTAATGCGAATTGGTTACCGCTCCAATTCGATATTACGACGTCTTCAGGTCGTCGCAGAGAGGTATCTTAAGTATGTCTGTAGTATTTGTGAAGTTTAATAAATATGTATATCTATGTATGTGAAAACATGTGCATTATTTCTTAACAGAAACACTTAATTTTAATTGTAACACTCACCTTTTTTAAATTACTGCGTTGTCACTTGCTAGACGCCACAGACTTGTAGCAAAAGGTAGTCTGAGTTCTTGCGACTATATTAGAGGCTAATATCTGCCACGCATATGCTAAATGGATCTAGGCTATATTTACTGAAACATTTTTTTTGTTTCAGTATATGAATTATTAAGAATCTTGAATGTAGTATAGATGTGTTAAAGTTCGAAATGAGGTTAACTATAATAAATAAGAGGAAAGGTAAGAAGAGGGTAGTTCGGTAAATTGCGTAGGTCATAGTATTTACACTATTTCACATACAATCTCATCTAAAAGAAAAACTACACACACTAACACACTTTAATTACATCTCTACGATGGCCGAAAACTAATCGAAAACCTTTCGGTAAGGATTAGCCGCTTGGTATTGAAGTAGTTCTCAAATTCATGGCATTAAAACCCTTAGTTTAAGTTTAGTTATAATACCGTAGTTGTGTCCTTATTCGTTTAAATAGCATTTTAATATTTAAATACTTCAGAAAGTACATATTGTAGTTAATTTGATATCTTAGTTTAACCTAAGATTTAAAGTACATTACCATATTAGTCCACTTGAGAAAAAGACATGCATGCTTACAGTAGAGGAGGAAAGAAAATGAAATAAGGAGAAAACAGAGTGTCAAACAGAAAGAAGAAATATGATTGATACTAGTTTGGGTACCCTCAGGATCACTACACCCATACTCACAAATCTTAGACGTAGTTCTTTTAAATATTGGTTATTTTAATTACCTCATTTTGTGACCTTAAATTTACTAACTCAGTAAAGGTTCTTTCTTCTACAGTTTTCAAACTGAACATTTATAATGTGAAACTTTAAATAGAAAATAATAACTTTTCTAATAATAATAGAAAAATAATTATAGAAAAATAAAAAACTTCCAGGTTTCTGCTTAAATTCCAGTCTTTTTCATGTTTTCCAGATCATGATTTGAATGCCAGGTTTCTTCAACTTGTTCCAGGTCAGTAGACATCTTGTGCATAATTCATATTATTGTTTTTTTATGAAACCACAGATTTTTTTCTTAAAAGAAAGGTGATCCGCAAGTGAAATCTGTTCGAGACATCTAGTCGCTTAGTGAAACTGAAGGAAACATGTAAAACCTTAGTCAGGATGGTAGGCCCTGAGTTTCGAATTCGCTTACCTACTTATTACCGATGGGAACTCTCGGCCAGCTGGAAACTCAAAGGTCGAGATCAGTCAGTCTACTTTGCGGACAGTCTTTAAATGGAAAGCATATTTTTATTGTAAGTTTATATTTATATGATCAAATTACCGAGCAGCCGTTTCTCAGTTAGTAGAGTGATGGCTTTGCTTTCGACAGGTTCTCGTTCTATACAATCGACCGACTATCCTGACATGTTTCTCAATGTTTTCCTCAGTCATATCTCTCAAATGTCAGGATAGTACTTTCTACTTAGATTCTAACCAACTCCTTCCCACATCATTCCTCTACGTTATCGCGGCATGAGCCACGTATACGTAAAAGCCACTAATAAATACAAATTCAAACATCAGAGATCGTATAGTCTGCGTAAATTATGCTAAAAGTGGTATCGATTGTACTTATGAAATTTTGTATAAATACATAATAATTTATTTTAAATAGTTTATCGTAAATGATGACGAATACTTCACGATGACGCATAATTCTAGGATAAAATTGAAGCTTGTGTCTCTTGGTAATTGAGATATATATGTTATGATCCTTGCATGGCATTGTCGAGAATTCTAAATGTAAATAGTGGAGATTAAGTTTTGAATCACCCTGAACTGGACATAATGAACTCAGTGGTTTTAATGAGGAAGGTTACAGGGTGATAAGGAAATTTGAATAGTATTTGTACATATTATGTTTAATTTTCTAAGTGTATTTAAATATGTTTCTTTTCCTCTTACAACCCCACCCCCTTGTTAGCTGGCCAGCTAAAAGCTAAACTAATCACACCCCATACAGATAGCCCGAAATCTCTAGTTTATTTTATTTTTATTTTCGATTCATTCTTTCTTCATTTATAATCATTTATATTTATTCGTAATGTGGTATCTCAAATTATTCTGTACGGTATTGTTTATTTTTATATGTATTCGTTTAATCATTTATTCATTTTTATTATGTATGTTTAAAGGTTTAATTTGTGTATTTGCAAAACGATTTTTCTATGGAAACAACGATAAGTATTTTTTGCTCTTGAAAGTTCGTCTTTGCGTGGTTCTACGAGGGTTGCCCTCTTTCCGAAGTCTGTTTTGTTGCTTGGAGGGGGAAGAGGGGAACAGCAGAGTGCGTATCGACGCATATTGTCACGTAGGTTTTGGGGCTCAGTTCGGGAGGCAGGACAAAAAGCGCCAAGATCTTTGCTTTCTTCCTCTGGCTGCGGGATTCAAAGGAGATAGAGTAAATCGGATGTTTTGAGTAGTGGTCGTGATTGGCTGGATTTCTTGCTGCGGGAAGGGGAAGAGGGGTCTAGCGGATGAGCGAGCGCTGGTGAGCGAGGAGGCTAGAGATAGAAAATGCGGGAAGGCTGAAGTGTGTGGTTGTGTGAAGTGAGGACCCTGGATATCGGAGTGTCGTAGTCGATACCATCCCTCGAAGAAAGAAAACCTTGATATAAATAATGTAAATGGCCAGGTAATAGTGCGTAGGGACGAAAGAATCTTCAAATGTGTAAATTTCCTGTTTCTATTTTCAGGTCCGGAGAAATTTGGGTGTAAGATTCTTTCGCCTTTTTTTCAGCAGCGACGTCCGTTAGCAGCACATAAATTGATTTGAAGAATATTCTTGTGAGCTAGCTAGAATGATTTAAAAAAAAATATGCTCCTGCTTGGGTCATGTTTCTGGCATGCAGCGTTTAGCACTTCCTTAACCAGTCAATAACACATCAGCTGTTCTAAATCCCTTCGCAGCTACATTTCAAAGCTAACAACCAAAGCTTCTGGCTTTACCTCTCAATCTCATATTTTTATCAACGACGTCAGATACTCTCATGTTGACTCCAACGTTGCAAAATCCCATCTTCTTTCAGTATTCTCAACTTTCCTTCTGTACTCACACTTTACTCGCAGTATAGAACGAACCTCCTAATACGAATCTTTCATCTCAAGCTCCCACGGCACAAAACATAATCTTTAAAACAGATCTGATGAATATGAGGTTAGCAATAGTTCAATTACGTATGAGCTCAGCACGGCTACCACAGAGATATTCTAGAAGAAACAAACACGTATGAAACAGTGACAAGAAGCAACTAAAATAACAACAATCCACGCTGTAAAAGTTCTAGTCGATATTCCAGGAACATATCTAACAAGTATCAGCAACCTACTCAATCTTTCCCCCCTCTATTACCAAGTGAACCATTCTAGGAATCGTGTTATGTGTCCTGCAATTCAAATACCCAGTGCCGTCTTCCCTTCAGTTTCAATAAGGGGAACTAGGAAATCTCACCCTATATTGATCCGATCCCGCATACCTATTAGGATTCCCTTAACAATACACTCCACCAAGACAATGACACATATTATTATAAGCTTTAAAACGATAACAGAGGTAACAGATACAAGTTGTGAAATATCTTATTATAGTGCCGTAGACGTTCCCAAAGATGCTAAATTTAAAAAGACCATTGCAGTTAGCAGAGATGAACTAAATCATCCCATGACAGTGAAACACAGTATACCTCACATTTGCATGTAACGACACCCATTTGTACAATCATTTCAAGTAGTATTTTAAAACAAATTTGACCTGTATGCATGAAAGATTTTAAAAGAGGACTATTTCCAAAATTGAAATAGTACATTGCACAAACTGCACCGGAAGCCAAACCTAAATCCCACTATCTTGTTCCAAGATCATGTTTCACCTCTCAGGGTAGTAAACCTTATAGAAACCTTACAAACCACCTTGTGTAATCCCACGACCACAATTCTAAAACCTTAATACATACATTTGTTCCGCCTTACTTCAAGGGTCAGTTACTCTTACCTAATTAATGTAGCCTATGGCAATTTGACATTAAAGTTCCAAGTGTAGTTTTAAGCTCTACAGATCACCTCTTGTATTTCTAAAATCACGCCTCATAGTTTTAAAATGAAAATTTCATATAAGTAATACAGTCCATAATGCTCGAGTCATTTCTTTCGATGAAATTACAGTGCACTAGATAACCTGAGCACTTAGCTCAGCTTTCTAGAATTCCAGAGGAGATAAACAAAATAATTGCAAATACAGCTACACTATTTCATTTAAATGAATTTAAACATAAACCCTAACCTACTTCCATCGATAAAAGAAGGTTTACTTCCTTTACTAAAATAATTTTATGATGCTTGTTGCCAGTTTCCATCAGATATTGACGTATTCAGATATTACGTATAATATTTAGAAGTAGATGAATAAAACCTTCAGGAGAAACACCCCTTCTATCTCTCTAAAAATACAGGATCAAGATGATAAACAACTAAATTAAATCCTACAAGCAGTAATCATTACGCCAATGTTGAGTTAATATTCCTCGCCCTTACTAATGAATAAGAAATTTGAAAGAGGTTCTCTACGACCCATTTTGAATGTGAGTTTTCTTAATGACTTTTTTAAAATAGTTTTCTTATACAATCCAAAAATGGAAGACAAAAAAAAGCCAGAAAAGAAAAAAACGTGTATACGAAACTTCTGTACTTATCTCCACGTTTTACTTTATAAATAATTTATCCATTTTACAGCCTTTCAGGTTACACAAAACGAAAATGGCATGGTTTTTCAAAAACTCCGCAAGGCTTATCCAAAAGCAAGCAAAAATTCTGCCACCGTATTGAAATGCTACTACAAGATTTACCTAAACATTGTAATAAATTATCAGAACGATATAAATATTTCTGCCACAGAGATTTCAATAAATCTATAATCGATTCGTATGCTACCTGACACTCTTCGACATAGAGATCTACTCGTAGCATTAGCAAAGCACAAGGCAGGATTCGCTTTCTCTTCACTCGCAGCAACAGGCCACTCAATACATTCCAAAGGATTTCACATACTAAAAAGAAAGAACACAGTTATGAATTTTAAAATCCCTGCCACAAAGCGTCAAATTAAATCCCTATTAGGCTTTCTTGGGAATATTAGCAAACATATCCACCACTTCAGAGAAATAGTAGATTACTTAAAGATTTAGCTATTTCCAGGGACTCTTTTAATGGTCTTAAATCATGAACAAAGCTTTGAAGATATTTAATTTTTACTTGGCAATGTATCATCTTTAGGTCATTTACAATTCAATAAAGAAATGCACATGTGCACCCTATAAATCAATGTCCAAATCAATGCAGCCAAAAGTCTTACGAATGTGTCGTCGCAAGCAAAGACTGGAAGATAAATTTTGAATATCCAGTCAGTTTCTTTCTCGTAGGTTCAACCATAGGAATCTGCGTGGTCCATTTTTAGAAAGAATTACTGAAAAAACTTTCTTGCTTGACTAATTTCAGATACGTCGGTCTATGGACCATATTCATTCTGCTGAGAGATTACAAGAATCTTATTACTCTTCATACTAATACGGATAACTCACGAAAATTAGTCATATGGTGCTTATTTCTTTCTGATATAGCTTTATAGTATAATACATTGGCTGAATTTTAAAACCGAGTGATTTTCTTTCGAGATATGTATGACAATAAAGAGACGAAAAGGAAGAAATACTCTTCTAATACAAATAGTCTTGACGTAATAAAATCCAGAAAAAAAGCTTCCAATAAAATGGACATTTCACTATCTCCAACTATCCGGTCTTTCCTGAAAAATATAATAGTTCTTACAAACACCGAACACCCGTAGATTTTTTAGTTCAACATATTCGCAAGACTTTGAAGCAGAGTGATTTCTTTTCGACATATGTAGGACGAAAACAGAAAAGGAAGAAATAATATTGCAAGACAATCAGCTTTTACATGACCAAAATCCAGAAAGAAAGGTTTCCTATAAAGCATACATTTCACTATCTCCACCTTCCCAGTTTTCCCCGGAAAATATAATAGTTTTTACAAACACAAAACACCCGCAGATTTTTGCACGACAGCAGGATCTCTATAGTTGTATAATAATACAATTCCTAACCAAAAAGATAAATCATAGACACAAGATAAGAAATTACTTCATGGTTTTTGTATTATAAATATTATTTTAAGAGAAGAGGTCAACAAGTAAACCAAACATTTTTATTGTTTACTCACTTTGCATCCCTCATACACAGAGAGAAATTCTTCTTACAGAGAAATCAGGAAGGCAACACTTATATACTCTTTCTAGGAAGGTAAACTTTCATTGCCAGAAAATAAAAGAATGCATTCCATGTAAGCAAGTTAAGAATACTCACATTGAAAATAAAACAGAACTTTATTTCACATAAATCGATCTCAACATAGGTCTGTAAATTAAATGAAATCAATGTAAATACCGTTGTCCGCGACAAAACAGGAAAGAACGCTATGGAAATCGTTATCACTAAACTATAGTATGAAAGCAGCATCTTTTTTGTTCAAACTTTAACCAAACTAACGTCGAGGCTGAAGTGCAGTACAGTTTTCTACGGAACTTCGTTATTTCTTCTCCATGAGTGTTACATGAACTAAGACACATTTTCCAACTGTGTTTCTTTATTGTTAAAGTGTACTATTCGAAGTGTATTTCTGTAAATAGAAAAGTACGTTCCGTCAAGTGCAGGATCCTAGATCACAAAATTATCCTTCTTCTCACCAAATTGTTTAAATAAAATTACCTATTCCTAAGATCCAAGAAATCATAACAAAATATCATCTAAAGAGTACCACAAAGAATGAAACATGGGTTTCGGGAATATTTGAAAGAAAAAGGTTATTTGGAAATAAAACGACAGAAGAGTTAATAATATCAGTACTCTCCTAGTTGCCTTTGCATATTTGTTAACGATCATCTGTGTGATGAATTTATGATATTCGTTAGCATATTCGCAAGTAATTGGCGTGGAATTATGCATGCACCCACAGCGCATATGTAATACAGATATCCATCTAGAAAATACTCGCAAACACTACCACAATTGCTTTCGGTAGAGAATGTTCCCATTTTATTTTAAAATAACATTGGTTTTGCATAGGTGCTTAGATCACTTCGATGCAATAAGATTAGACATAACAAAAAATCTGCACCCTCAAGAATTCTTCTTCTCACTTATTTTTATCAGTCAGTAAGTACCGGCTATAGATACCGGAATCTTATTTTTGTTCTTTTTTTCATGTGTTATATAGTATTTGTTAAAATTAAACTAATATTAAAAATTGGTTATAAATAATTGACCGATACATTTCTGCGTTTATGTAGCTTGCGAATCTGGACAGAAATATGATTATTGTGATGGGAAATGTCAACCAACCTGCTCAAACAGACATCCAATATGCCGAGCAAACTGTGAACCGGGTTGTGTATGCCAAAATGGGCTTTTTCAGGATGAGAATACCAAGAAGTGCGTCAAAAAGGATACTTGTGCGACAGGTAAGTTGTCATTACAAACAGACACATTAATTTGGTGTCGTTTTCATAATTGGAATGAAATAACAATTTATAGTTTAGCGAATATATTTCCTATGTTGTCAGTGACTGCAAATGATATAGCGATTTTTAAAGAGTTTGTTTTAGTAAAGCGGTACAGTGCTTCTTCAATAAAATCAAGCACACATAATTTCATTACATTTACCGAATTAGAATGTTTCTAGTTATCTTTAGAATCTGGTGTATATTAGCAATTATAAAAATCTTATAATCGTATTGGGTTGAAGTTTCTAAAATACTACATACATTATAGAACTTACCAAAAGATTTGCATCATAGCATCGGATACCAAATTATACTAGGAAGTAAATTTTATTGATCAGAACTTAAATATTTATTATTAAAATTTTCATCTAAAACAAACTCAAACCTAAATATTTATCTACTAAACCTCTTATTGAAATCGGGTTTAGCAAGTAATTCTGTATATAATGCGAAATTAATTTACATGCTTTATTTTACTATAGAATTATTGTTTTAAAGGTAAATGAAACCAGCGTTAATGTTTGAATACAGTCATTCCTGCTCAGATCACTTAGATTTCAAGAATGTTCCAAGTTCACCTCCTCAGATTTGGATGATTTTCTGTTCGCAACTGATATAGGTCAAGTTAGAATGGAAATGTAAAATATTGCTTCAGCACTCTTTCCATTCTAGAGATATATGATGTCAAAGAAAGGTCGGAAATTGTGATTCCCTACTGTCGCTTAAAATCGCAGAGCTACATAAATAAGTGTATAATTTATGTTATGATTGTCCAAATGACGTGAAATGTTGGCAGGATTATCTCAAATACATACACCTTCCTCCTATAAGTTCAGAAGATATATTTGGTGGCCATGTTTGATTACAGAGTTTGTTAAATACGCAAAAAAATGTTAAATGCTTGTATCTCATATTGATGACACATTAATTAGTTTAATGATGTTGGCAGTGAATAACAGTAACAAAATTGCGCCTGTTAAGAAAGAGGTTAGTAAGGGTTCAGAGATGGCAATTTCAACATTGTTATAATATTCCTTCATTATTTAGAATGTATACATACAGTATTTGAAATATCTGAAGAAAATGTACATAACACATCATAGTAGAACAATATCTAATTTAATGGTGTTGATAAATAATAAAAGTCCCTATGACATGAAGCAACATTATTGTCCCTATGAAATGAAGCAATTGTACAGATATTTGAAAAAAAATTGTTAATGTTCTAATATTCAAAACCTTATTAAAATATTCCAACGAAACCGAGTGGTCCAACGGAAAGTTTCCACCCACTTATTTCCTTCTCTAGCAGTGTAAAAAATCACCAAATATGTCAACTTGAGTTTTGACGGAGACGAATTACAGTGACAAATTTAACATTGGATTCCAATTTTCGACGGTCAAATGGCAAAACCTTCTATTTTATTAAATGGCAACATGGGTCAAGTGAAACATAATTTGAAAGCTTTTTTGATTCTATTTGTAAACATTTTCTAATTTAAGAATTTCACCCATACTTTGGGGGAAAGTCGCGTTTGAAATGTATCCTAATTCTACATTAGAAATTCTCAAAAGATGTAATATTTTGCTCTATTAGACATTATGAATACGCTTTACTATCCATTAAGAGGGGAAGAGACATCAACAATCTTCGTTGTTATCAATATGAACCGTAAAGCCCAATTAGCCGCGAACAAGTGGCAAAACCTTCATTTTCCGCAAATGGCAATATGGGTCAACTAATACATCACTTGAGAACTTCTATAATTTTATTTACAGAAATAATATTTATTTGGATATTGAATAAATAATTTGTGTGTTATCGAGTTTTAACCAATCGCGTTCTTTAAGTTTGAGAATTGTTAGTGACGTTTGAAATTACCGAATTAAAAGTGTGAGGTTTCCTCCACCAACCACAGAATGCAAAATTCAATAACACTCAAATTATTTATTCAATGTTCAAATAATTAATATTTCTGTAAATAAAATTATAGGAGCTTTTAAATGATGTCTCAATTGCCCCATGTTTCATTTAAAAAGAATTGACGGTTTTGCCACTAGACCGACGACAATGGGGATGAAATGCTAAATTTGGCACATAAATCCGTACCTGTCAAAACTTAAGTTGACGTATTTCGGGATTTCACTCAAAGAAACAACTAGATAATAAAATAAACAGTGGAAACTTTTCGTTGGACTACCCATCATTGCTGGTTGCACATTCACACAGATCCTATTTCTCGTATTCTTGGAATTCAGAGTGATTAGCTAAATACTGTCCTGTGTTTGTCTACAGGGAACCGGCCATGTTTAAAACTATGCTCTTGTACAGCTGGCCATTTTTTTTAAAAAAAAAGAAAGGCAGGTATTTAGATGAAGGGAAGAACGAACAAGGTCAATTTTTGAAAGTTGTAAGGAAAAACGCATTTTAAGTGTAAACACTTGCATTTCAAGTTATTTTTTTGCTTTGGGCATCTTTGCTTGAGGTCGACGACATACCTTGAGCAAAGCAAGTTGAAATGCAAATCTTTACGCTTTAAAATGCGTTTTTTCTCACATCTTTCAACAATGGCATTGATCGTTTTTCCCGTGTACCCTTCAAAATAATTTTTAATATGTCTCTGGCCGTTTTTTTAACGAAAGAGATTTAGTATTGCGTAGAGGGTGACATCATCTAACGGAAACAACGTGTAACTGATTTTATGAAAAAAATAGACCTGGACGTGTTTGTAACTGGGCTACTCATGTGGTCCTTTACTTGTAAGTTCCTATAGAAAAGTTGTGAACAACACATTGACTGGACATTTCAACTACAAATTCCCGGTAGCAAAGCTACAATTTTGGTGCGTAGTGTAAATAACAGTCTGTTTTTAAAAGTCCATAAACAGAGGCAACTTCTGTTTAATTTTAGTCCCAGAGTAAACTTTTGGTGAGTTGCAGTGTTACTGCACTAACAGCACAGATCACCAGATATGCACTGACCACTGAATGCAGACCTCCATGGCCATGATATTTGTACACTATATATTTTCACTGTGTGTACATCAACATTTGGGCACCCATATTTTACTTTTGCTTTTGGCTAATATGATGTATGGTATTTTCAAAAAAATAACTAGCACTGTAAAATTCATTTATAGACAAATAATTCATGTATGCTTACATTTACATAGATTGTGGAGCCAACGAAAAAATGGATGAATGTAAGGCTCATTGCGAAATGAGCTGTTCAATGAGAAATCCATACTGCCCACCTATCTGTGTAATTGGTTGCATATGTCAAGATGGATATATAAGGGATGACAATACCAACCTGTGCATTAAAGAAGAAGAATGTGTGAAAGGTAAGTTATCAGTAATTTCACATGCGTTAATTTCTTGTCGTCCTCATATTAAAAAGCTTAAGCAGTTTATTATTTATGCCAATATATTTCTCATTTTGACCGCCCCGGCTGCCTAATGGTTACAGTGGTTGACTGTTGATCGTGTGGTCTCGGGTTCGATTCCCGGATCTGCCAAGGGATTATTTTTCAAAGCGAGAGGGTCTGGAACGGTGCCCAGCCAGAATCGTGATGCAATTGGGGAGCTACTGTGAATAAAAGACAGTGGCAATCACAGTTTAGAGCTTCGGCCCTAACCTCCTAACACGTCTTGTCAGCGTTGCAACATTAGAACTCCTGGCTCCAGGAGAGGCTTTATCCAGTAGTGGATTGAATATGGCTGTGAATTATTATTTCCTATTATGTTAGTAAAGCCGTAGTGTACTTGTTGTATATGATCAAGCATTTGCAACTTAATCCATTTAATAGTATTAGAGTATCTATGTAGTGATTTAATAGTATCTGGAAGGTTTAACAAATACAATCATAATTGTGGACGACGGTAGTTAGGATCTTTGAAAATATTCCATGCAATAATGGACCTACGAAAGATTTACATTACAGCACTGGACAGCAAATTATACTTGGAATTAAGTTCATCGGTTAAAACTTAAAAAATGAGCATTAAAATTCACATAAAAAATGTACCAACTGAAACCTAAATACTTATGTTCTAAACTCCATAATGAACTCTTGATTAGCAAACACGTCTGCATATAATCGACGATTAACTTACCTGATTCAATTAATTATACACTCATTGATTAAGTTGTAAATAAAGCCTCTCATTATAATGTTTAAATACACCTATTTTATTATGTATATTTGCTCCCTTATTAAAAAGAATTGTCTCTTGAACATCGATAACGCATATATAGAAAAGTGACTAAGTTATTGCGTCTTCAAAGTTCCCGAGGCCAGTGAGTAACAGATAATTCTAATTTCGATATGTTTATATCGTAATTACCAAATAAATCAATTCCCTTTATTTAAGCAATTTATCATTCAGGAGTATAGATGTTTATTTTTGAGTTATGGGCTAAAGATACGTAATTAAAATGTAATTTATTTGAAGTAAAGAATATGTGTTCTTTATTCAGGGTAGTAGCGTTTGCAATATTTAAATTGTATTCCTTCATGTGAATTGTTAGGGGAAATAAATAATTACCTAAATTAGAGCAGTTGCAAACAAATATTTGGTATGGGCAGTCGACAGAATTTCGAATCATTTTAAAGTCCTTTCGGGAATGTGTTTTTTAATTGAGACTTGCAAATTAAACTTAGTTGAAGTTCTTTCTAGTAACTAATAGTTATCTCCATTGCACATATTTGAAAATAGTTATTCGTATTCGGGCTACAATTTCAACAAGAGTTATAGTCATTGCAGTGAGCTTCAACTTAATGAAATACCTTCCCAATTATAACCATCAAAGTTAATGATTAATTAATTGATCGTTGCATTTAAATATTTGAATTGCAAATTTGCTTGAATTAATAAGAATTAGATTTATGCTACAATAAAATAAAATTTGCTTTTGAAGTTTACATAAATAGTTGCGTCAATAAGCGGTTTTGTCTCCTCCTTATCATTAAAATTTTGTATAATTTAATGTTTTAGACAGTTATGTTTCAATGTACTAAGGTGTTATAAAATAAATAATAATTAACTTGAAAATATTTTCTTAAAATGTAGTAGTAAAATGCATGTCGTGAGTAGAAAAATGGATGATGTGCCAAATACGAGTTTCTATACAAACGTATCTTCATATTTTGCAAGGAGAGTCTAAGTGCCTATACAAAGTTCGTAAAGAACACATTTGATTAATATGTCAAACACATACTCCTGGTATCCACGTTGGTAAATTACATGCGAAATAATATATGTGCTTTCATAAGTCAATAAACAGACGCAAATCTGTTCAATTTTTGACCTATTGTAACATTGTGGCGAGATTCAGTGTTACAACACTAATATCACAGAACTCCATATTTACACTTAACGCTAAAAGCAAACTCCCGCTTGATCATAAGATTTGTACTCTCAATTTGTTTCTGAATAGTCATGGATCCACATTACGTGGGAGTCTACTGAACCAAATAGTTCGAAGACTAATTTGCCAGAAATTGTAAGTTCTGTTAAACTTATCATCATTTAGTCTGGAACGCTTTATAGAACTCTATAAAACAGTGCTTGTAAAGGAATAAAACAGTGGCAAGTTGTATAAAGTTACTCAAGCTACAATAATGTATTGCTAAACTCCTGAGCAAGAGGAGAAACCTTATAGGCCAAGAGAGTAGAATGTTTACTTTCTCTGTGTGCGTACGCAATCATTTTAATGTTATGTTGATTGAACAATAAAAATATTATCTTGTAAACTTACGAACAAGTATTGAGAAATGAGTCTATGGATCTTTTAATTGAGAAGAGCAGCAAATCATTTTGTCTATGCACTATCTATAGAACATAAAAGCATTCTAACGAAACTGAAAGGTTAAGCTTGATGTGAACATATTGAGAGTTTACACGTTAGATGATCACAGATAAAGTGATGATACAGTTACAATTCAAAGGATTCAGAGTTTGGACACTTGTTATATATTACGTTTATATGAAGTCTATATAGTAACACAATTAATCCAACATGGGGGGCAGCAACATGTGTTACAACAGGCTATTAGGAACAAAAGGGACAAAAGAGCTTGTAACACAGAAATCCTCGTAGTCGTTTCTCTATATTTGTATAAAATTCATTCCACCTGATAACAATTTATCCTTCATCAATGTAATAAATGTATTATATTCTTTAGTACATTCGTGGTTAGTTGACAAAGAATTCCGCATTACCTAAAAGTGCATATATATTTCAACGACTCATCAATACAATACTCACAAACGATACCAGGATTGCTTACAGTTGGAATATCCCACCTTTTTCTAAAGCGTTGTTTTGTGTGAGTGCTCATATCACTCTGACCCAAGAAGATAGATAAAACAAGAAAATTTCCTACATCTCCTAGTACACTTCTTCTCACGTTTTTGGTTAGTCATGAAAATATAGATACCGAAACCTAATTTTTGTTCTTTATTTATTGTGTTTTCAAAAATGAAACTATATTGTAAAATTCCTTTATTAACAAATGATCAATATATGCTTTTATTTACATAGCTTGTAGACCTTACGCAAAATGTAATGCGTGTAATAGTCATGCGCAAGCAACTGCTTCAGACAGACATACAAGATTTCCAAGAATATGTTTACCGCGATGAATATGCAAAACTGTCTATACAAGAGATGTCGGTACCTTCTTCTTCGTCGCTCGAGATGCTTCTTCTCTTATAGATGTGTATAAGAGAAGAAACATGTCTGACAGTTAAGTTGTCACCATTTATATACGCATTAATTAGTTGTGGTTCTAGTTACAAGAAAGGCAATTACAATTTATAATTGATGCTTAATCATTGCTATGCATTTTGTGAAAGTAAATGAAACAACGAATTTAATAGTAATTATTTAAACTACGATGATAGAGTCCTTTCTCAATAATATCAAGCGCTCACAATTTAATTACATTTACAGTATTAGGATATCTCTAGTAACCTAGTAGACTATCTATGATATTAAAAATAATAGCAATCTTATAATTGTGGCGAGTCGAAGTTAACAATTACTAAAATACTAGAATATAATAGAGGCTTACCACAGATTTAAATCATAGCACAGGATATAAAATTAAACCTGAAAGTATGTTTAAATAAAACTTATAAAATGGTAATTAAGTTTCATCTCAAAACTCACAAATGGAAACCTAGATAATTATCTTCTGAAATGCTTAACGAAATCGAGATTTGCTAATATTCTGCTTATAAAAGACGATTAAATTATCTGAATTAATTTTATTATACAGTCATTGATCAAAATAAAAATGAATCCAGTCCTCGTAATGTTTGAAAACGTCTGTTTTCACAGTACTTTCACACTTGTTCAAAATAAGTGTAAGGGCAGAAGTTCAATGTGTATATAAAAAGGTGATTGCCTTTTCATAAATTGCTAGCTTAGAGCAAAAGTGTGTTACCAATACTACTGGGTACTAGAAACTGCAACCTTAGCTATTTTTATTTCGTATTTATCGAACCCGCCAATGCCTTCTATGGTCTATGGAGACGCTTTAACTTGTCGCAGAATGGATGGCATATATTTTCAGATATCGTTTTACGTGAAAGGTAGAGGGGGTATAAAATTATTTTTATTAAGTGAAAGAGATTTCGTTTATTTAGAATAGTAGCTTTTGTAGTATTTAAATACAATTCCTAAAGGTAAATGTAAAGCAAAGATCTCCAACAAAGATGGCTGCACTTCCTCCTTATATGTATAGCGTATTTTTATCTTTGCAAGAAATGTTAATGCTGCTCAAACTAATTCATTTCTGAATGTTTGAGCTTTCCGCTTGAATTTGTAGGAGCAGCATTGAAATTTCTTGTAACAAAAAATACATTAGCCATGTACGGAGAGAGTGCTGCTATCTTTTGTTGGACATCGTTGCTTTACATTAACCTTAATGCGAATTGTTGGATAGAATGAATCAATATATAAGTTTAATAGAGCATTACTAAAAGGTGATATCTGCTAAATATTGTCAAGCAACCTGTTCTAACAGACATGCAAGACACCCGAAAAGCTATTTACCGCGTGGCATTTGCAAAAATGGCTACATAAGAGATGACAATTCCAACCTGTGCATAGGAGATGTTTATCTGAAAGTTAAGTGGTCAGTACTTACTTACGTTTTAATTATTTGTCGTTCTAGTTATAAGAAAGGGAATTACAATTTATAATTGAAGTTTAATCATTACTATGTATTTAGTGAAAGCAAATGAATCAACAAATGTAATGGTAATTATTTAAAGTACGGTGGTAGATTGCTTCTTTAATAATATCAAGCGTTCACAAATTAATTACATTTTTACCGTGTTAAAATATATTTAGTAATCTATTAGACTATCTATGATATTAAAAATAATACTAATCTTATAATTATGGCGAGTCGAAGTTAACAGTTACTAAAATACTACAATACTGATAAATGGCTGAGTCCGGTAAATTATGCATTCGCGAAAGGATGGAGGAACTCCGAGATGGTATCTAAACTAAGACGCTGAACGTCTTCTCCTAATTTGCGGGTTTTGCAGAGCATTTAGAAATTAGCACTTTCTAACAAAACAGGTAATATTAATTTAAATTTGTAGCTCAGGTATGAATTACACAAGTACTGATGGAATAATATGATATACATAATACATCTCTTCGACCACGGAAAGATACGATCATTACTGAACTGAATATTACGTACTAGTCTAATCACAAAAACTCAATTAATTTGTATAGCTCCAACTTAACAAGAATTAAACTAGATTTCTATACGATCACCTATAATAATAATTCAGAGAAAAAGCAACGTACCTATTAGAATTTAAAGATATATGTGTGTTGTTGTTGTTGTTATTAATAATTACTATCGCTTGTAAATATTTATTCGTGTTTGAATTCAATTAATATAAAGTTCGGAGTATTCTATAACTGTTCTATAACGGAATATTGTAGTTTCGAAGAACGACTTGGCTTCAATTAATAACTGAAGTAGAAGGGCCAAGTGCAACTCCTCAAAAGAGACTTTAAATATTCTTTTTATAATTTTCTGTTTTTCTAAACGATGGCTTGATGAGAACTTTCGCAGAGGAAATAATACATATTTTGAAGGTAGCTTTGTTGATAACATTGAAACAGTTCCGAGAGTTAATTCCTACGATATCTACCTCGTCCTTTACAAATTTTCAGATTTAATTCTTAGAAATAATTACGTAACTTATTCTTGTTAATAGTTCGTATGATAATATTCACATGATCACAAGATTTTCTGAATGTCGCAAGCTTCACTCGTGATAACAATTGTTCCTTAGTGAACTAAGGTCGAAACATCATATTGAGGGAATACATCTGTCTTGTGATAAAACTCTCTTGAACACAATTACAAGATTGACGTTGACTGATGCTTCTCATGAATCTTTACGTAACTGACAGAAGCTTTACAATATTTCTTAAATTAAACATTTGAGCAATGTCTTTCATTTCCAACGACGAAGAGTTTTAAATACAAATAAATATAATCGAATGATTATAACTAGACATACAAAATTTACATTTAAATAAAATAAATTAATAAGTCTGGGTTATATAATACTTCGTCCACTTCAAATTAGGGCTTTAACTGGGTCTACACGACACAGCTTAAAGTACCTAAGAATATTCTGATTAGGAGTTCACAATTTTAGTGGCTAAACGGACATAAAATATAAGTTAAAATATCAAAACATAGATGGATCACAAAATTAACAAAAGTAGACATGCAACTGAAATAAATTATGTACACTGACTGCTAATTACTATAATTGATTACATACATAAGAATCAGTGATTTATTTTAAAATACATTGTTGAATATATAAATAATAATAATATGAAAAACAAGTTCAAATTAATTCTTAAATTAGTGAAAATAATAAAATATTTTAATGAATCTTTAATTTCAATCAAGTTCATTGTACTCTCCTTTTTGTGATTGAATAATTTCATGTAAAATTGACTTTTAAAAAAAAGTTCTTAAACTTTTTCATTTTTATTCTGGACAACACAAGTTTGCTATCGTGTGCAAGTTCTATACACTTTTTGTGCATATAGTAGCTAAAATGTTTCGTGTTGTTTTTCGTCAAAGGAAGTATTTAAGTATGAACGTTTTTAATTTGCACTTAGTGGTCGGTGATGTAGTCTTTACTATTATTGTCTTTCATTTCGCACTGAACGTAGAAAGAATACACGGGGGTATATACTTGAATATCGGGTGTAAACAGGATTTAGTGATGATCTATTCTACAGAATGTTTCAAAAGTTGAAGTATATAAGTTTGTGTAGGTGCTAATATTTCACTGAAATGGAGTTTCGGGAGTGATGCACTGATTGGGTGGTATCAACATTGAAGGCTGCTATAGCGATGATATGTTAGGTAAGAATTTTTTCGCTGCAGGATCACTAAACTTAACTGGAGGTGTTGGGTATCTCTAAGGGTTCAAATCTAGTGCATGTGATTTACTAGTAATAGATGAATTGTGTTTATAACTGGAGCAGAAGGTGAGATCAATAGTTCAAATCTAGTAGACGATCTTGTAGTCTTCTAACCAAGATGTGGAGTTGTTAGCTTTAATATTGTAGAAACTCGATTTTGGGAATATAATGTTTGTAGGAATGTTTGTTTACTTTTGGGAATGGTCATATATGTGATTGAAATTAGTGTCATTTTATGTTATGCAAATAGGGGGTAATATTATTAAAATAGGTTGAACTATTAACTAAAATAATAATTAAATAGATTAAACATAATATACAACATTATCTAAAAATATGTAAAATTATTATAATAAGGAAGCGAATATAATTATAAATGCAAATATAAGGGACAAGAAGTAGTTGTTGCTATCCCTCTACACTGGTAATGTAGAATTAGCTTATATATATAAGCTTATATATAAGTAGTCATTGGTTTTGTTATATAAGTAATCATCAGTATCATACATTGTATAAGACTGATATTATTCAGATAATTTCTGGAGTGTTTTATTCTAAGGAACAAAATCGATAGTTGTATCAGTATTCAAAAGAATAGTCAGTTTGTTGTCCTTAAGGCTATTAAAATCATGTCAAGGTTTTTATTTCTAAAGGATGAAAAGCAAAATTCTATGTATATAGCCTGTTTGTAATTAACGGTAAATTAACTAATCATGGAAAGTTGATAAACTATATAGTTATTCCGAAACAAAATTTGGTGTAAGAATAATTTTAACTAATATCTTTAAAGAAGTAGAGCTGAATTAAAATAATTTTAATTATATTTTTTTTTGTAAAAGGAGAAATGAAAATACACTTTCATAAATAAATATCAAAAATGGCCGCTAGAAATATAGTAAGGTAAGCGTGACTCAATTTAAAAGAACAGACACGAAGTCTAAATATTAAAGAAAGAAAGAAGAGAATATTCGAGTTGTTGCTATAAGGAACAGAACGTTGCTGCTTGCTATCTTGAAGAATGAAGAAGGACATTATTACTAAAAGATTATCTTGTTCCATTGATAAAGTTTAAAAAAATAATAGCAACAAAATTTTTTTGGTTTGTCGTTGAAATATCAGTCTCTGTATGTTCAGTGTAACTTAAAATACGGTAATGGCTTGTAGAGAATTTGAACTGCATCTAAGAATATCTGCGACACCCATAATTTGTCAATTAATAAAAATCACGTGTTTAGCTATTTCACAGAAGAGGAATACTTAGTAACGTTCGGTAATCACATTTGAAAGTAGTGAAGTAAGTGTTGGCTCGAATTCTTGGCAAAGCATGCGAGTAATTGCCGTAATTTTGAATTAAGCGGTATTATTGTGTGGTATATACAAAAAGAACGCGTAACAGCACTGTGCCAATCTCACGGGAAGAACTTTTTAATAAAAGTATTTCATCATGGTTGCACGATAAAATTGGTGTATTATTGAGGTAAGTTTAAAATGGTCTTATTTCTACCTAATATATGATTAACTAATATGTGCATGATTGTCTACAAAGTAATAAGTTATAATATTCGCGTTTTGTATAACATATTTGGATAACTGTAACTGTCAAGGTGGTTTTACAGTAATACTATATATAAATAAGTAACAGTATATCAATGATTTAATATCGGAATAATTATAGTTTCGTAATCCTGTATTGTGGATAAGCATAATAAAATTGGGTATATCCCATATTTTGTCACAATCGGGAAAGTTTAAATAATGTCGTTTGTATTGTCTTCATAAGGTATCATTTTTAAATATGTAAAAGTTATTTATTTCAATATATTGTACTTATCAAGATCGATAACTATTGCACAATGTTGGAAAATAAGTGGGGAACGGAAATAATCAAATATGGTTTCTATGCTATTCTAATCTAATCAAGTACTCATGAAAAACCACAAAAGTTTATCGTAAAGCTGTTTGGGAAAATTTTGATACTTGAATGTAATTAAATAAAATTAAAATCTGTAGTCGCTGAATTACACTTAAACAATGGTATATTTGTAAGGCAATATGATAAAATTTAAAATTAGTCGAGTACTTAAAAGTTACTGGGGTCTTAGACAATTTTATGTGTTTACTAAATAACATTTTGTATGATTTATTTTCCGAAATTTATTCTTGTTATAAATTTCTTTAATAGTAATTCTATTAGAAAATTCTTTAATAGTAAGTCTGTTTTATTTTTGAAATACTAGAATTTTGTGAAAAGGAAGCTTTCAAAATTGAAATGCGTAGGTGAATTTAGTTCAATAAAGTTCAAATGTGGATAGTATTATTTAACGTTGTACTATATTTAGTACGTTAATATTGGGATCATAGTGTGTCTAATTTTTTTTTTCGGAAATTCACAAAATCTAGTAATTTCCTGCTTGTATAATAATAACAATGGTCATTTTGCTCTGTGTTCACATCAACGGATGGACAAAAATCTAATAATGTTTATTATCCTTTGAATAACTTTAGATGTAAGTACAAGTTGAAGTGTTACCGAGTGACTGTTGGTATATCACTTCACAAAGAGACATGACTTCTATCTGCCTTTACCGAAGAAGTTCATTTCTAATCTTATCCTAATTAAGGTATTCTAAAAGATTGTGATTGTCGTTGTTATTATTATGCCAATTATTTTTAAGAAATTTTAAATATGGAAAATTGTCCCTATGCTAATATATTTGTCGTAATGCTTCAAATGTGGCAACTGTAAATCAATCGTGAACAAAGTAGATTGAAATTAAAAGAAGTGTTGTAAATATAACGAAATAATAGTAAAAGGAGAAAAAGGGGCGACAAGCGCATATGTGATATATTAACATCACTTGTAGTCCTGCAAAAGTGAAAGAAAAAGTGGTTAATATATATTACTAAGGAAAGGGGTCAAAACTAAAGAAAACATAAGTAAATAATAATAAGCAGCTAATCTTAGTAGACAAATTTTAAAAGTAGTTACATGATGTTACAAAGGTAGAATCGCATAGGTTAAAAGATTTTAATTCCTTGGTGATCTAATTTTCCAATATTATTCGTAAAATCACGTTTTAAATTAGAAACTAAAATATCAATGGGGTAATTGAAGTTCTTATTTGTTATTGGTGTTATAAATAAAATTTTATAGAAGTGATCAAATATTATTATTTTCGGTAATCAAACAACTGACGGTCGGACGAAGAGATGGTAAAATAATATGGCATTTTCTCTATTTGTTGAACAAGAAGAAATTGGATAGGGGAGGGAAAGATAGATGCAGGGTCAATTTGAAATCGCAATATTTACATAAAGATATATTCAAAGATTCGAAGAAAGTTTAGCATCTTGTTTAACATTATTGACAAATATTCAAGCATAATATTTAAATCTGACCTGCTGAATCTGACGAATGGTGTTGTAAATTGAAGAATTGATGCGTTATTAGAGGCTTGCGAGATATCTTATTGGGTTTAGCGTAATTTAAATTCAAGGTTTAAAAAATAATTGAACTAGGCGCAATAGTTAACTGTATTTAATTTAATAGACACCACAACCTAAAATAAATTTTGGGCAACGAAGATGTCATTGCGTAAAGTATTATTTGTCTAGTATTTCTCATAATTTATCATCATTATTTTCGCGTCGTAAAATTCATAAAATCAATTGATCAAACTTTTATCAACTGGCTTGTAGTCAATATCATATAAATCACATAAAATATCAATGATGCAGGATTTTCATAAGCATCAACACAATAAAATTAATATATCAAGTACCTTGGCTGTGCCGCTATTATCGTCGAATATTTCGTATTTTTATTTAGTTCAGTTGAGCTCAGTTGTGACCGTTGAGTTGAATGGACGTGCGTGACTAGTTCTCCGGGTATACCCTCTGCTTGTTCTAAGGTCCAAGGCTACCTCCAGTGAACTTTTAGTTTTATTCTGCCGGGTATTAGCCCTTCTTATTCAAAGAATTTTTCTACAGTTTTTGAGCAGTGGCTACAAAACCTACAATTACAACCGTTACTAGTAGAGTCGATGGCATAGAGACATCTATTAACTCTTTTCAATAACGACTGGACACTCTCATAAGCGAGCAAAATAAAGAGTCTAATGAAATTCTATCCGTTAAACTTCAGAAACTGAGAAACAAATTTACAAATTTCAGAGGCTCAGCGAGGGCTTCGCTATCTTCTGTTAAGAACGGCCTAGACAGCCTGAAGAAAGAAGTTGGGGGCCTGTCCAAAGAAATCGATGATCTTGCACAGTACTCTAGGAGAAACTCAACTCTCATACATGGCATCGTTGAAACACCCAATGAGGCGATCGAGGACATTGTGCTTCAATTTCTTCATAACAATCTCAAACTTACGCATATTAATCGGTCACACATTGATAGAACTCATCGAATTGGAGCGCCTAGAAGGTCTGTTGGAGATGCCGTAAAATCTGGGAAGAGAGCCATTATTGTTAAATTTGTAAGCTACGAGACAAGAAATGACATTTGTAAAGCTAAAAGACTCCCCTTTCTTGCTAACAGAATCACTTACCCCTAATAGACAGAAAGTGCTGCGAGCTGCCGAAGAACGCTTTGGAATATTTTCAGCTTGGTCTCAAGATGGTAAAATTTTCGTTCTCAAAGCCAACGGCAAGAAAGCTGTAGTCACCACGATGGAAGAACTAGATTGCATATCATAATGGATGTGCATGTGTGTGTGTGAACTTTGTCAGCGTGTGTTTTTCAAACGAAATGACTTGTGTAGTGTATATTGTGTCTGTTTTGTGTTTTTATATGTTGTATATATTATGCGTCCTACGTGTCCAAGAAAATGCCAAACACGCTCACAGTATGAGCATCAACCCAAGAAAATCCCAAGCTACGCTCTTAGCTTCTAAGCATGTTCGTGGCAATATTGACTGTGAAACGTTACCCCTCTTAATTATAGATAACATCCCAATATTGTTAAAGCGCACAGTCAAAGATCTGGGT
The DNA here is from genome assembly GCA_022664845.1 of Lepisma saccharinum. NCBI lineage: Eukaryota > Metazoa > Arthropoda > Insecta > Zygentoma > Lepismatidae > Lepisma > Lepisma saccharinum. Next base: position 37,182 of record JAGDQP010002946.1, read on the forward strand.
TTAATACAGGATCATAACTTATTCTGGATAGATCATGTTAACCACATAAGTAGCAAAGCTTTTGCATCTTTGTATTCATTACGTCGCATAAAAATATTATTACCAACGCCGGTTCGAATATTTCTCTCTAGGATCACACGTGGACTATGGGGATGTAGTTTACTCTGACCTTACGAATAAGCTAGCAAGACGACTGCAACATGTCCAAAATGCTTGCGTTCGTTTTATCTTTTACCTAAGATACTTTGATCATCTTTCGCCTTACTTTAATAAATTAGGATGGCTCCGCTTACATGATCACCGTAAGTCCCACAAACTTATGCTCCTATACAAGGTGTTCAAAAACATCTATCTATCTATCTACGTATCTTTCCTCACGCTTCCAGTAATTATGCGATTATCATAAATTTAACAGAAGATCTCGCAAAACTACCCTTCTTTCAATTCCGCGGCATAAATCAAACTTTTTGCTAAATCTTTCACAGTCTCCTCTAGTAATATTTGGAACAGTCTTCCTCACTCGATCAGGAACATGGATTCACTGGCAATGTACCGGAAAAGTGTTGAGACACTGTTTAATAATTAGATATCTCACCAGGCAATGAATCGAGCAAAGTTTGCTTCATGTTTTTATATACATCGTTAGAATTACGTCTTTTCCCCCTCCTATTACTATTTTATTACAATGATATTATAAAGTAGAGAACTGTGATACACATAGGTGTGTGTGTGTGTATTTGTGTTGTAGTTGTGATGTAATAGGTTTATTGCTTCTGGTATGTGTTATGATTATATTATTTGTACTAAGAAGAGCGTGTGCTATGTATATTTATGGTTTAGTGGAAGAAAAGGTTTTGTGACCTTAACTCCGCCGTAATAAATAAGACGAAAATAAATAAATAAAATAATTCTTCCGGTCTTAGCCGCTTGCCAAAATAATTATTGTACAGATCAATTTATGATTAAATGGCAATATTAAATGATGACAACTATAAATGTATGGATTATCCGCATCCGGTTTTCGTAATCTACAATATACGAGCAGGCTAACCTTTCAAATGTCTTTGTTAAACGGTCTCACACCCTTAGCAAATATGGAGTTAGCAAGATAGAGCTTGTGAATATTGAAATCAAGCATTAATTGCTGGTTCCAATTGTCTTTGCAAAATTCATTATTTTCTCTCTGTATATCATCGTTATATCAAAATCGTCGTATTCAAAATATATGTGCTGTCTCTACTATCTTGAATCTGTTCTGTAGAGATCTGTAAAACGTAAATCATTTCGTAAAATCATCATCATAAAATATAATATCGAATAATCGTAACAGTGAAAGAAGTAGTTTCAAAAATTGTTTTTACATTATTGTCATAATAACCAAAATTTCAGGGATGAATTACGGGTATTATTTTACAGTTAATATATTCCATCATGTGTATATAAGTATAAACTGAAATTTGTGAATATAAATCGAACATTTAAATTTAAATGGGAAGTACGTATAAATTCATTTTAATTGACACTTTTTTTTAAATGGGATGGCAAAACTTTTATCCTAAATGTTAAAGGAACTTGCGATTAATACTAAAATAGTATTTGCGCTAATGAGACAAAACTTATGAAAATATAAATATTCTGTCGCATCATTTTACACAATTTAAAATTTCACTCATGTCTGTACCTATTCCTTTTCGCTATCTGAAAACCTTGAATTCATGTACAAAGATTTGCTATGTTCCAAATCATGAAAAATTGTTCGAAAGTATTCATAACTTATTGTTGTAATTAATGTGAGGTATTTTAGTTCCTGAAACAATTTCGAATAATGTCAAAGATAGGAGGGTTTAGTGCTAGAAAATCATGGAGAAATAATACCGTAGAAATTGTAACTAGCTCTCGGCACTAAATGTCTATGACATGCTTGGCAATATCTTATTTGACTGTCAGCTACTAATAATCGGTCACAATTCTCAATATTACTGTTCCGTAACTTATTATATTTGTGATAAGTTTATGATCAATATATCGGGTGAAATTGGAATATTTTAAGAATATCGCTTAAATACACATGATGAAAGCACAAGTGTGTGTGTGTAAATTGTTGAGTTATTTTAAAACAAAAACGTAAATTACATTTTCCAAAAAGTTGTTTATTTTTAATGTTAGCTCGTGCAGATTGTAATGGAAATTTAAAAATCTTATAAATTATATTCATGTTCTAAAAGGAAGTATTCATTTTTGTACCACATGTGAAGTAATCGTTAATATTTAATGTGAATGCCCTTCTTAAAATTGTTACTAAGTTAAATATTTCGAGTTAGGTAAAATAACGTTGTCACAAATAACCTGTGTTCAAGTTACATAACCGTACTAATATAACAAAGAACGTTTCTTTAAAAATAAGTATTTAGGATAGAAGTTGTTTATTTTTACTGGTCAAACAAAGATTGGTGTACTACGTAAATTAAAGTCATAGCTTCTATACCACCATTCCCAAAATGTTCCTATTTATTTTTTTGTTCGTAGAGTGAAAGTGAAGGCAATATGTTTTCCTTTAGCAATATTGTCCTTAAAAGAATTATAGAAGAAAGTGGTTACAAATATATAAAATATAATTCAATAAAGAAGAAGAAAGTCGTCTTCTTTTTTTACATTTGTTATAAGAATGTCGCGGAAACTACGGCTTCTGAGCGTTGAACGGGAAATTATCTCGTTACCAGAGTAGTCGGGTATGTTGATGAGAACAAATGTACTATGGTAGATAACGCTTGCCATGTCACATGTTTTGGTTGACCATATTAAGTTTAAAAGAAATCATGGCCGCTGTGTTAGAGACTTCGTTTGTGTAGATTGTTATATTAAGCTTTAATATATTCCAGCAGAATATAATTTATCTTTTTTTGTTACATTTTAAAGTTGTTATCGGAATGGGAAAATATGAAAACAAATGTCGGAGTTGTACAGAACAAAAAGTCATTGCTGTATTGCCCTAGTTTGGTAATAATTTTTAAAAATATTATAAAGAAAAATATTTCAAAATACTGAAATAATTACAAATTTTTGTTGAAGGATTTATTAATTTAATACAAAATTTCGAAAGATAAAAATTGAAGGACGAACCGTGGTGTCAAAATTAGTGGGATGTTGATGTTTTCTTTTCTTTCCTGAGCTGCGTTTATTTTCTTAAAGCTAGTGATGACTGTCGAAGTTTGAATTTCAGCGGAATATTTGCCATCAGTATTGAAACGTAAATGTTGATCATAGTGTCCTCGATGGGGGCCAAATGACTGTTGTTTTTGGACCGTTTAATGCCTGAAGGGGTCCGTTTTTTGCTACTTTTACGGGTCTCGAACTAATTTTGATGACTAGCTGGTTCATTATTTTTTGCAAAATTTCGGGTTTGGATCATTACACGATGACAGTGATGGTTACAGAAATGTCTTGGGGGTGGTCTTTTAGTATTTGAAATTCGAATCAAGGTTAGGTTGTCTGACAATTGCGAATGAGAAATACAGCAAAGTGAGGAACCTAAAAATGATATTTGGACTGTTGTTCTAAAATATTATGCCAGAATTTAACGGCATGTTGCAAAATGGCAGGATAATACTATGAATTTTGGGGTGTATCCAACCTAGGCGAAGCAAGATGATAGACATCGTTGTTTGGTAGTTAAATTTTATAGACAAACCTGTATCCATAAATTGTCTTTGTTTTAATTACGTAAAGTTCGTCGGCGTATATTCTTACAAATTCTGTAAAATGTTTGAATAACCTTGTAACCTTGGTAACAGGGGTTACCAGTAACTCTGGTAACCTTGTAGAAATGATGTAATACTTCAAACAAAATTAACTTACTCCTAGCACGAAAAATATTATAACGACGATGTTGGGGAAGAAAACTACGTATATGTAAAGCTATGGTTCTCGTTACGGAGTGTAGGATGAACGTCATCCCATGTTTGATCATTGGGAAAAAAAATGGAATTTTGTCGAATTTGAAAATGTGCCTAAAATTCAAAGCACAAGACTATCGAAACCGTACTCGAGATTATTGAGAAGCAACGAATCAAATTAATCCAGGAATTTATTAGTAATTATTTAAAGTACGGCGGTAAAGTCCTTCAATAATATCAATCGCTCATAAATTAATTACATTTTTACCGTATTAGAATGTGTCTAGTAATCTATTAGACTATCTATGGTATTAAAAATAATACTAATCTTATAATTGTGTCGAGTCGAAGCTAACAGTTACTAAAGTACTACAATATAATAGACGCTTATCACAGATTCACATTATAGAACTGGATATCAAATTAAACTTAGAAATATATTTGGTTACAAATTTAAAATGATCAATTAATTATTCATCTCAAAACACACAAATGGAAACCTCAATAATTATCTTCTGAAATGCTTATCGAAAATCGAAATTAGCGATCAGTTCTGCATATAAAAGACGAATAAATTACCTGACCTTAATTTATTATACAGTCATTGATCAAAATAAAAATGAATCCAGCCCTTGTAATGTTTGAATACATCCATTTCATTATGTGGGTTTTTGCCCGTGTTCAAAATAAACGTTCCTAGCACATCTTCAATGTATACACAAAAAGGCAACGATTTTTCTGGATTTTCATAGATCACAGAGAAAAAAGTGTTACCAATTCGACTGAATTCTAGAATTTTCATCTTTTGCCATTCTCATTTCGTAATTAACAAACTTGCCAATTTCGTCAACGGAAATGCCTACCTAGTCGGAGAATGGATGCCATATTTTCTCAAATATAGTTTTAAGTGAAAGGTAGGGAGGGATATATATATTTTTTTTAAATCAAGAAAATGTATCCCTTATGCAGTGTAGTTAAGTAGCTTTTGTAGTATTATAATATATTTATTAATGCTAATTTCTTGTATATTATAAATTTTATCTGCAAAAAAAAAACGATCATTGCTAAAATATAATATCAGCCAAATATTTTAGTAACACATATCCCATTTTGAAAATGACAGATTTAAGTTTATTTTCATTATGGTATTTAAGGATTAAGTTGCAAGTCATAAATGTTTAGAATGGTCTCTCATTATAATTTTTATTCATTTATATACATTTTTTAAATTGTATTTTGTGTCATTAACGTGCAACTAAAATATTGGTACATTCGTTCTAGTAACAACAGTTTTCTTTGTTGTCTATATTTTAAAATAGGCACTAACCCACCGGATATAATCTCAACGCCAGTTGTAGGTAAAGTAGTATGTTTCAAATTAATCACAAAACTTGTACATTGCTAACAACTCTATTCGTGTTCAAAATAAACGTTCTTATCACATCTTCAATGTATATACAAAAAGGTAACTAGATTACTGCCTTGTCATAAATCATATTGAAAAAAGTGTTACTAATTCGACAGAGTACTAGAATTTCCATCTTTTCTCGTTTTCATTTCGTAATTACTAAACTTGCCAATTTCGTAAGCGGAAATGCTTAACTAGTCGGATATTGGATGCCATATTTTCTCAAATATAATTTCAAGTAAAAAGTAGGGAGGAATATAAAATTTTCTCTTTCTAAATGAAGAAAATGTGTTCTTTATGCAGTGTAGTTTTGTAGCTTTAGTAATCATCATTTCACCATTTTGGGACCCACCTTCAACCCCTGTCTCTATGCATTCTTTGCACAAAATGGATTGTGCACTTTCAAGGACGTGCAGCACGAGCAGTAGTTCGCTCTTCCCATTTTGGGACAGGCAGTCCCTGGAAATTCTCGGATTGCCGGTGGTTCGATAGTTCGAGAAGCTTCTTTGTTCCCTCAGTTTTGATTTCGAGTGGTGCGGGACGAACTTTAGACCAGGGGTCCAGAATGTTCTCCTGGTCTTTGTTCCTAATTTTGGAAATTTTCTTGATGGGATGCCCTACCATTATCTTTTATTTACTATTTTATACAACAGAAAAACATTTAACATATAGAGCAGCACATACACACAAGGACAGCACAACATACACGTCGACTCAAGATGGCTTCTTCTTCTTTTTCTGAAACGTTAAGAAAAAAGGGGGAGGAAAATGAAGCTGGACTGCAACGTAGGTGTTACTGGTATTTTCTCACAAAGGTTTTGCTGATCTGTTCTGTGTTTCCATTTCTGGTTCCCTTCCTCCTTTACCCACGCAGTTAGTCTTGTTCCTCAAGTCACAATCACACACACAACACTTGGCTAGTATACTTTAGAATCCTTGTATGCTTGTGCCCCGGATTCTAGGTCACTCACATTTATTTTTATTTATTTTTTTTGTTTCTTGTTTTATTTTTCTATTTTATTTTGCATTCCGTCACCACTCACACACACGCACACTAGAACTTGACCGTCTCTAGCTGCCGGGTTCCTGCAGCATGACACCCACCAGAACACCGCTAGTTTCAAGCGGTCACACACTCGCTCACTTTTACTCATATTCACTGATTTTGATTTTGTTTAGTAGCTTTTATAATATTCAAATATGTTTATTAATACTAATTTGTTGTATATTATAAATTTTATCTACCAAATATCGATCATTGCTAAAAGATAATATCAGCTAAATATTTTAGTAACACATATCCCATTTTAAAAATGACAGATCTAATTTTATTTTCCTTATGGTATTTAAGGATAGCGTTGCAAGTAATAAATGTTTAGAATGACCTTTCATTAGAATTTGTATTCATTTATTTACATATTTGAAGTTGTGTTTTGTGTCATTAACGTGCTACTAAAATATTGGTTCATTCTTACTAATAACAACAGTTTTCTTTGTTTTAAAACAGGCACTAATGCACCGGGTGCAATTTCAACGCCAGTTGCAGGTAAATTATTATGTTTCAAATTAAGCATAAAACTTGTACATTGCTAAAGATCAATACTTACGATTGTTATTTCAGTTAAATATTTGAAATATAAAATTGTTTCAATTAGTATGAAAGTGATTTATTGCAAAAGAAATTAATATTTTTTGAATTCTACATACATAATTGCGATAGTGTGTAGTTAGGACTCCTCTTCAGCATTCAAATTTTCGACATATGTTATTATATTTAAGTAGTAATTTGACAAAATATAATAATTAACCTCAAGCTATATTGATAGTATAGCTATAGTAAAATAAATGTCGTAAGTAGAACTATGTAAGGTGGGTGGTCAAAGAGTTCATATGGATGGTGAGAGATTCTAATTGCCTATAGAAAGATTCTGAAAAGCACATTAACTGGTCATATTAAATACGAACCCCGGTAGCTAGGTGTCAATATGGCACGGAAAGAGTAAATAATATACTGTTTATTATCACTCGATAAACAGAGGCATCTTATGTTTAATTCTGACTAAACACCATCTATACACTCACCCCTAAAGCCAGACTCGGCTGGGCCTTGACAAAATATTTACATTTTTTGTTTGTCTGGTCAAGATTTCCCATCAAGTTGGAGCCTATTGGACCTAATAGTTCGAGGACCAATTTGCCTCAAATTGTACGTTCTGCTTAACTTATCAGCATTTAGTTTGGAACGCTATCTAGAATTCCATCAATCAATACAGGAATAAAACGGAAGAATTGAATCAAGTATCTCACGCTGCGCTAAACTGTCGCTAAGGTTCTAAGCAAGGCCAGAGGCCTTGTATGCAAAATGTTTTATATACATTTAAACGGATACTGAAACATGAAACACGAATATCTGGATCTTTTATTTGGGAAGAACAGATAAGTCCTTTTTGTATAATCTATATAAAGGACGTAGCTACCTTTTAATAAGTTTACGTTAGATATGGTTACATTGAGAGTTCAGTGGTTAGGTGATCAGTCATAAAGTAATTATAAAGTTACAATTCACATGAGTTTCTACGTGTTACATATTAGGTTTATACAGGGTTCTCTCTCATTGATAACCAATATATCAGTAGTTCGTTGAATGTATTGCAGTTCGAAAAATGGCTCTTACTCCTGTTAATTATGCAACAACGCATTTTTTATCATCACTCGGTAAATGGAATATGTTTGAGATATCGGCTTCGTGCAAACGAATTATTGTTACCTGCTGGAACGTTGTCAAATTCATCCACATTTCCCCCTATCTTTACTTCAGAGAATTTCTGGGAATTCCCTAGTTCCTTTGGGGAATCCCTTGCGCGTCCATCGCAAAATTTCGAAATATGCATTTTTGGTTGGAAGTCTTTGAGGGTACCTTGTCGCCGCAGTTCTACTGTTAATGGTATTGGAAATATCAAGGTCTAAATTTCATTTTCCCACGCATCCGGAAGCTTATAGCTCCGAAACTATGCGGAATTCGATAAATTACAAAGACACCTTTTTTCCTTATTTTGATGATAAAGTTTCGTTCGTAGAGTTTTGACAATGTATTTTTGTCCACCCTGTATAACGTCTATATATTAACACAAATAATCGAACATCAGGTCGGGAATATATGTTGCAACAGACTATTAGGAACCAAAGGACAGACGAAGAGAAACTCTCGTAGTCGTTTCTCTATATTGTATGATATTTCGTCATTTGAGAATTATAAGGTTCTATCTAACATTACGATCCTATGCTGTTAGAACCTGATAATTTTCAGCCGACGATTTAATCCTTTTAACAACAATTTATCGATCATCTATGTGTTAAATGTATGATATTGTTTAGCACATTGGTGGCTACTTGACGTCGAATCCTGCATGAACTAAAAGTTCATATACAAATCAACGAATCATCAATAAAACACTCAAAAATGATACAACGATTGCTTTCAGTAAGGATTTCTTCAATTTTAATAATACTATTGTTTTGTGTGGGTGTTCAGATTACACAGACGCAAAATTCTCTACAGCTTCTAGTTTACTTCTTATTACCTATTTTCATTATTCATTGAAATAAATATATCGAAATCTAATTTTTGTTTTTTATCTCCTGTGTTATCGAAAATAAAATTATATTATAAATTTCGTTTATTATTAATCATTATGTAAAATTGAATCAGTCATTGCTAAAATATGATATCTGATGAGTAGTTAATCACACATATTCAGTTTTAAAAATGACAAATTTTATTTTATTTTGATTTATGATATTTAAGAATTGTGTTGCTAGTAACAAATGTTTTGAATGGTCAATAGAAAGAGGTTCTAGTTATTTATATAAACTTTTGAAAATGTGTTTTGTGTCATTAACGTGCAACTGAAATCTAGTGGTAAATTCTTTCTATTAAGTAACAGTTTTCTTTGTTTGTGTGTTTCATAACAGATACTAGTTCACTCACTACAATTGCAACGACAGTTACGAGTACAGGTATGGTACTATGTTTCTAATTAAGGATAACACTTGCACATTGATAACCATCAATAATTAAGACTAATTGTTATTTCATTTAAATATGTTAATATAAAGTTAAATTAGTATGAAGATTATTCATTGTAAAATGAGACTAATATATTTTCGATGTGTACTTATATCCTTGTGTTAGTATGCGGTTTCGACTCCTCTTCAGCGTTCACTTTTTCGGCAAAAGTTGTGAGTTTTATACAATAAATTAAGAGTGAACCATGCTGGCATGACCTAAATAATAATTAACCTCAAACTATTTTGTTAATAATTTAGTAGTACAATACAAGTTATAAGTAAAAATATATAAGATAATTGATCAAAGAGTTGATATCAATGGTGACAGAGCCTAAGTTCCTATAGAACGTTCGTGGAGAACACATTAACTGGATATATCAAATTCCAACTCCCGGTAGCTAGGTGTCAATACGGTATGGGGAATGTAAATAATGTAATGTTTTTATCAGTAAATATACAGAGGAACTTATATCTAATTCTACACAACACACCATCTATACTCGTACCGCCAAGGGCAGACCTCTGCTTGTTCTTAAGTTTAGTATTCTTAGTTCGTTTTCCGTCTGCATGATTTCACAACATTTGCGAGTGTATTGGATGTAAAAATTTGATGACCAATATGACTGGGATTGTTCGTTTTGCTTGAACTTATCAGCATTTACTTTGGAACACTATTTAGAACTCTTTCAGCAATATTGATAAAGGAATAAAAAGGCGAAAGTTTTATCAAGTCCCTCACGCTGCAGTATTATCACTAAACTTCTGAGCAGTGGCGTATCCTGACTTTTGAGGTGGACATACAATGTTATTATTATTATAAATAATTATGTATGTGAATTAGAGATGATTTCCATCTATTTGCTCTTTACAAACTTGCAATCCCCTCTTTCTTATTGTAATAGACCTCGAGTAACGAAGTTCGACACAGGTAGTTTTACAGGTGATTTACAAGTGTTTCAACCGCATGCAAGTTTACAAGAATGAGCTCATGAAAAAGGGAACCGGAAAGGTGATATTTTATTCTCGGTTTGGTGGTAGATTATATTGTCCTACAGAAAAAGAATAGGATGGCGCGGCAGGTATACACAAGACATAGAGGGCAAGAAATAATTTGAAACAAAAATGATCATCTGTTGCCTCTCACGGAATTAGAGCTACCACGAAGAGGAAGCAATTAAGTTACTTCATAACTTTTATCCTTTTCTAGATAGAAAGGCGAAAATAGGAAGTATCCTCAGTAAAGTCAAGAAAATATTAGTGTATGACACAATTAGAAGTTAATCTTGTGATTTTGCTGGAAAAACAAAAATCCGCACATATTACACATAAAATTCAACTCCAAGAAAATTACACAAAACTGCCAAAATTAAATACATTTTGTGGAATTCCACATGCATTGGCACCGCTGCAACCCACACTCTCTCATCTAGATAGCAACTATGCTGAATGCAACTTTTACCGTTGCATGCATTTTGGATTACTCCCGCGTCTTTCACCCAATAAAACACACATTCACAGGCAGGCGGACGACAAAGATCTTGACTAGACGCCCACATACATAGACGAGAATACTGCAGCGCCACACGTGAACAGTTTACTAAACTACTTACTGCCAGCTTTCGTATTATGGGTTCTGGTCTAGGATATCAGGTGAAGCTTAGTACTTTCTAAAAATCATTTCTGTTTTCTCCTTGGAAAATAATAAAATAAATAAACTAGAATCCGAAGGCATGCAGTAGATGACTCTCAACAAACAAGCAAGGTTATGTTTGGTATGATCACATTGAGAGTTCACTCGTTAGATTATAAAGTCACAATTAATGTGATTGAGTGTTTGGATTTGTTTCATATTATGTATTTTTTTTATTTTATTTATTTTCAAAGTACATATTCTAGATATGGCATGTGATACCTAATTTACATTAGGAAGTAACATGAAAAATAACCAAAACAGTAGATAACACAAGCAAAATAACTATAATATGAACAAAGCGTATAATTAATCTAACTAAAAACAATAGCCATAATATATTAAAATAACCTCATCTACAATTTTTATAAAGGTAGTTTTAGGTAGGTGAAAGTCAGTCGAGCTTCCAAGGAACTATTAATATTGCATCTTTTTGTTATTTTGTGAACAAAGAGAGTGTGATTTACTGAATCAAATGCTTTAGCAAAATCTAAGTAAATAACATCAAGTTCATTTTTGCATTTTAAAGCGCTAATACAAGTTAGTAGCTTAGAGAACTGCAAGGTTGTTTCACACGAGGCCCCTGGAGTAAATCCATGTTGATCGGCGGAAGATGCAGAAGAACATGCGCTAGAATTCGTTTTGTTATTATCTTCTCACAATTTATCGACAAAACAGGAAGAAGAGAAATTGGCCTGTAAGAGGTAACTAAAGACTTGGCTCTTTTTTGTGAATAGAAAGAAAATTGGCTTGTTTTGAAGAGTATGGGAAGTTTCCTTCACTTGTTGAAAATTATAGTAACGGTTAAACGTAAGACAGTATTGAGTTACTTTAAGAATATAGCAGGAACACTATTAGAGATAGAGGCTTTAGTATGATACAGTGAAGACAAGAGGGGAATTAACTTCAGCGTGGTTTGTTTCGATTGTAGATATAGAAAAGGGTATGGCTGTCTTAGTATTTGGGAGGGATGTGGACGTAGTGGTAGAAAAATTAGTATGAAAATAAGAGTTGATTATTCGAATGACACTTGTCCCAAAACATAGATTAGATGTACTATTTGTTTCTTTGCATCAATTAGTATCAAAAGAAGGAGGTGTTGTAGGTGTGTAGATTAGGGCATTGCTTTCAGGAAACCCAGGTAGTTATTTTGTTCTTTAAAATAAGTTTTGTTTCATTTCTGTACCATGCTGGAAATTTAGTAGATTTTATCATTTTGGTCAGTACAAATTTATTTACTAAGTTCAACAAACAGTCCTCAAAAAGTATATTCTTCTTCAAGGGGTAAAGAATAAAAAATCGACCACGGCAGAAAATTAATAACTTTTCAATTTTCTCCATTGATAAACTGTCTTACTAGTGGAATGTTACCTGGGGCGCTTTATAAAAGAAGGGACTTTGACATATACTGAACACGATTCAGATTTGAGAAGTTGTTGAGCTTTGTGAGCCCTTAATTTATCATATGAACAAAATAGTAATTTAAGGAATTATTCTTCCTGGTAGTAAAATTGACATGTTGACAGTGACCCAAGCTCTGTATGAAATGGCTGAAGAGCCATTTATCATCACTGTCTGTGAATAGGCCAGAGGAAGGCGTGTGAATAATAAATGTATTCTTTAGCACATTCGTGGCTACTTCTGGAATTCTGCATGATCTAAAAGTACATATACAATACCACATAATTCAACAACTCATCAACACAATAATTGCAAATAATACTACGATTGCTTTCAGTGGCGATTTCCTTTTCTTTTAATACTCGCAATGGTTTCTGTTGGTGCACAAATCATTCACACTCAAAAAGATATAACAACAAAATTCTCTACACCTTCTAGTATATTCTTCTCACACATTTCTATTAGTCATGAAAATATAGATACCAAAATCTAAATTTTGTGTTCTACCACGTGTTTGAATTAGATATCAAAAGTGAAATTATTTTGCAAAATTATTTTATTATTAAATGGTCCATAAATGTTATAATTTGCATAGCTTGTAGACCTACGGCAAAATTTAATGCATGTAATGGTCATTGCCAAAAAACCTGTTCAAACAGACAACCAAAATGAAAAAAAAGAAATATGTTTACTGCCTCGCATGTGCCAAAATGTATATATAAGAGATGACAATACAAACTTGTGTATAAGTGAAGGAACTTGCCTAATAGATAAGTTGCCAGTACTTACACATGCATTAATGAGATGTCCTCCTTATTATAAGAAATTGAACTAAAATTTAAAATTAATGTTAAAATATTTCCTTCATTTTTAGTGAAAGAAAATAAAACAACGAATTGAATAGAAATTATTTAATGTATGACTTTAAAGTTCAACTCAATTAAAATCAAGTATTCATAGTTTAACATTTACAGTATTAGAATCTATCTAGTAATCTATTAGAATTTCGATGATACTAACAGTAATAACAATCTTATAATTTTGGCGAGCGGAAGTTAAAAGTTACACAAATAATACAATAAAATACAGGGCTTCCCAAAGATTTACGGTATAGCACCGGATACCAAATTATACTTGGAAATAAATTTAATATATTAAAACATAAAAAATGAACATTATTTTTTCATCTAAAAACACACAAATGGAAGCCTAAATAAATATTTTCTTCTTATTCCTATTAGATCGAGATTAGAAAACACTCTTACATATAAAAGCAGATCAATTTACCTTATATAATTTATTATAGAGTCATTGATTAAAAAGAAAATTATTCCAGTCCTGGTAGTGTTTGAATACGTCTATTTTATTATGGGTATTTGCAACCATGTTCCAGATAACTGTTCGTGGAACATCATCAATATATAAATAGAAATGTGACGAAGCAACCGCTGTTTCATAGATCAGTTGGTTAGCGTAAGAGGACATTACCAATACTATTGAGTAGCAAAACTAGAACTTTTGCCATGCTTATTTCGTAATTACCAAACCTGGCAATCTCGTCAATGGAGATGCTTAACTAGTCGGAGAATGGATGCCATAGATTCTCAAATATTATTTTAAATTAAAGGTAGAGAGGGACATAAAAATGTCTTTTTTTTAGTCAAGAAGATGTGTCCCTTATGCAGTGTAGTCTAGTAGCTTTTGTAGTATTGAAATAGTATTGCTGTATGCGAATTGTTGAATAGAATTAAACTTTATATAAAATTGATTCCGTCATTGCTAAAAGTGATATCTGCTAAGTATTTTGGTAACACATATCCAGATTTAATAATTACCGATACAATTATATTTTCAATTATGGCATTTAAGTATTTCGATGTTAGTAACAAGTGTTAGACCGTGTCAATGAAAAGAATTTCGAATCATTTATCTCAATTGTTGAAATTGTACTTTGTGTCTTTAAAACATGAAACTGAAATCTAGTGGTAAATTCTTTCTAGTAATAGTTTTCTGTGGTGTATATTTCAAAGTACATATTGGCATACGAGCTACAATTTCAACGTAATTTGCAGACATAAAAGTGTATTTCAAATTACTATTAACGCTTGCACATTGCTTAACATTAATGTTTAGGATTATTCTTTTTATTTCATTTAAATATTTGAAACAAAATTGCTTCAATTTGTATGAATATAAATCAGGGTAAGTAAGAGTAAATGGTTATGAAAGATTACAAACATAGTTGCTTTAACATGCTCCTCCTTAGCTTTCAAGTTTGCGGTATAACTTAAGATTTTTAAGCAGTAAGATATGAGTCCATTAAATTTCCATGGTATAAATAATAATTAGCCTCAAGCTATTTTGTTAAGAATTTAGTAGTAAAATACATGTCGTAAGAAGAAATTACGTAAGATGGGTGGCCAACAGTTCATACCGAAACTTACCTTGATAATTTGGTTTCAGTGTCTAAGTTCCTATAGACAATTCGTGGAGAACACAGTAACCGGACATATCAAGTAGAAACCCGCGGTAGCTGCGTGTCAATATGGCGTCCGAAGTGTAAATAATATAATGTTTTATCAGTAATAAACAGTGGCAACTTATGTTTAATTTCACACGAAACACCATCTATACACTTAGCGCATGATTTTGAGTTTACTATGCACACTTTCGTTTTTTGTGTTCGTGATTACACATCACGTGGACCTAATAGTTTGAAGCCTAATTTTCATGATAATGTAAATTGTGTTTAATTTCTAAGCTGTTATTTTAGAACGTTCTATATAACTGCATCAAATAATAATAAAATGTTTAAAAGAGCTGAGATTTGTAGCAAGTTCCTTACACTGCAGTATACTATTGGTAAATACTTATACGAGGGCAGACCCCAAGGTGGTGGAGGGGCTAGCATTCTGTTTGTTTACATGATTTTTGTAATACTAATTCTGTTGATTGAATGATGCAGTAAATTTTAATACATTTACGCAATATTGAAACATCGATCTCTGGACCTTTTAGTTGAAAGGAACAACTATTGAGTTTGTTTACTTGATTTCTGTATGGCCTAGACATTTTTAACGAAACTAGAAGTTTGGGTTGGGTACGTTCACATTGACAGATGACTTTTTAAATGGTCAGTGGTAAAGTGATCATATGGCTAATATTCAAATGTTTGATACTTTGCTCTTGAGACATATTGCCTTTATATAGGGTCTATGCAGTAACACAAATCATAAAGCATAGTCATCGGGAATATTTGTGCAACAAACTTTTAGGAAACGAAAGAGAGAAGAGTTTCTAACATAACCACCCTCGTACGGGTTTCGTGTAGGTGTTTAGATCACTTTGAAGCCGGAAGATTATATACAACGAGAAAAATTTCTGCACCCTCAAGTTTTTTTCTTCTCGTCTATCAGACACGTAAATAAAGGCACCGAAATCTTTTTTTTTGGCTTATGTATTGTATTCTATTTGCCAAAATTCAACTAATATTGTAAAATTGATTTATTAATTAATAATCTATGCATGTTTACATTTACGTAGAATGTGGTCCTGAAGAACAATTTGATCCATGTAATAGCCATTGTCAAGTAACCTGTGCAAAGAGACGTGCAGATTGTCAAGGAAAATGTGTACCGGGTTGCATATGCAAAGATTGGTATATAAGGGATGATAAGACCAACTTGTGCATCAGCATGGATGCTTGTCCATAATGTAAGTTGTGAGTATTTGCACATGTATTGATTTCTTATCTTAGTCATATTAAGAAGGGCAATTACGGTTTATAATTTGTGTCAAAATATTTCCTATGTTGTTCGTAATAGTAAACGAAACAGCGAGTTTAATAGAAATTGGTTAAAATAAAGTGGTAAAACTCTTATCAATAAAATCAAAGGGTCGCAAGTTACATTTACCCAAATATATTTACCGTGTTAGAATCTCTTTAGTAAATTATAAGAATCTGGTGGATATTAACGACAATCACAATCTTATAATCGTAGCCAGTCGAAGTTAAAATTTACTAAAACACCTCATATAATACAGGGCTTACGATAGATTTACAAACCATCACCGGGAACCAAATTGTACATGGATGCAAATTTCATCGGTTAAAACTTAAAAATTGTTCATTAAAATTGACATAAAATACAAAAATTAAACCTAAATTCTTATCTTCTAAACCCGATATGAAGCTAAAATTTAAAAAAAACATATCCATGTAATAAACGATTAATTTACCTGATTCCATTTCTTATAGAATCATTGTCTAAATTGGTAGCAATTCCTGTTCCAATAATGTTTGAATATGCCTACTTTATTATGTATATTTGCGCCCTTGTTCAAATTAAATGTCTGTCGATCACCGCCAATGAATATATACAAACGTGACTTACTGCGTTTCCATAGAGCGGTTGCTTAGGGCAAAAAACAGTTTCCGAGACCACTGCGTGCAAGATGAGTCAAATTTCGTTATCACCAAATACGCCAGTTCTCTTTATTCAGGCAATTTAGTATGCAGAAAATTAGATGCGATGCCGTATGTATTATTATATTGACCATAAGTGAAAGCTAGATACGCAATTAAAATTTAATTAACTAAATGTCAAGAATGTAAGTTCTTTATTCAGCGTAATAGCGCTTTGTAATACTTAAATTCAATTCCTTAATGCGAATTGTTGGTTGAAATATATAATTATATAAAGCTTTATTTTCATTTATGGTATCTAAGGAATGCGTCGCGACAAACGAATGCCAATCAAATGAATTTCGAGTCCTTTACGATTTCTTTTGGAATTTGTTTTTGCCACTTTAGCGGGCAATTGACACTAGTGGTAAGCTATTTATATAAAATAATACTTTTTCTCTGTTATGTATATTTAAAAATACATATTTATATACGAGCTTAATTGCAACATGAGTTTTATTTCCTGTACTGAGATTGAAATTAAGCAAATACTTGAACATATCTAGCCGCCTATGCTTGTTATTCACTGATCGTTGCATTTAAATATTTGAATTATAAATTTGCTTGATTTAATATGGAAGTTATTTAGGCTATAATAAACTTACATTTCGTTTGCAGGTTTACATAAATAGATGTGTCAACATGCGGTTTTACGTTCTCCTCAACTTTAAAACTTTTCTTCGTAGCTTATTTTTTAAACATTTACATTTGAATGTATTAAGGTGTCATGAAATAAATAATAATGATTCTCAACCGATTTTGTTCATAATTTTCTAGTAAAAAATCATGTCTTAAGTAGAACAATGAATGATAGCTCGCCAATGAGTTCCCATAATTTGTGTTGATTAAAGGATTCAAAAAGTTATTTTGCATCCTTTCTAATTAACATTGAACTCTGGGTGTTTTATTTCCAAAGAGGAGCAATTGATTTTGTGTGCGATATATCTGTAGGAGGTAGATACCTTTTAACAAAATTGCAAGGTTAGGGTTGATATGGTCACATTGACAATTCACTTGTTAAATGATCAGTAAGTAATGATAAAAGTAAAATTGAAATAATTGAAAGTTTGGACTGGTTACATACTACGTTTACGTACCGTAGCACAATGAAACATTGGCTCAGAACTATGTATTACAAGAGACTATTAGGAAGGAAAGAGACGGACGAACTTGGAACATCCTGGCTATTCTCAGTAGAAGGTTGATTATGCCAAAATTGGTATACAAGGGATGATAACACACATTTGTAAGCACAGGAGGAATCTCGTACGAAAGGTAAATTTTCAATTATTAAACACGATATTTTCTTGTCCTTCATATTCAACACATAGACGCGAAACAAATTTCTAATATGCAAGGCTTATATAATAATTAAGCCGAAAAGTAGTATAATCATCTTAAGTACGACCGTGGTTTATGTGCCGGAATCGACAAACAAAACACACAATACCCTTTTTTATTTTTCAAGGCTAGGAAAATTGGTAGGCATGAATATCTTAGAAGTTTTGATTTACCAAAAGTTTACAGTTTCAAAAGAGGATCAGCAAAGATAAAATATGCAAATTTTACCGTTAATCTTTTTCTGCCATTTATATTCTCATAATATCTTAATTATTTTGCAGACGTTCTGAAGTCATAAAATCTTACTAACGTGTTAGATTATAATGAATTGCACTCAATAATCCAAATATTTAAATTTTACACATTTGGACAAAGGCGTTTTTAGAAATGGTCTACTAATATGTGAGTTACTTTATGGTGGCGTCCTTAAACTATACATAGCTGGGGTTCGCATACTTACCTTATGTAAATATATATGTTTACATAGCTGCCCTAGAACAATCAAAGTGTTTTATTATTGTTGCAACTATGTAGAGGTTAAAATTCCAGAAGACACATATGATTATTTTTATATACGCCAAGATTGCTAATATTTGCTATTTGTAAATAAGAATGTGCAAAACATGTCTGGCAATGTATAAATACGGTACGTAGAGCACTACTGACCTATGAAAAGTTACATAAGTATTATACAACAATCAATGCATTTATGAGCGAACAACGAAGCAGAATTAAGTAAATAAAAAAACGGATAGCAATGGGGTTGAGAGAGAGGGGGGAGAGAACCTAGACATAGTTACTATAATTCGTCGAGATTCGAGTCGTGAATTGCTGGAACAAAAGTGCTAATCTCTCTCTCTGCTCGCCACTTTGACTGTATCATCGAATCTTGGGAATGGTACCAGTTGGTACGCTGAAATTAACTATGAAGGTACGCAGCTAATCCTGCTGTTGTTCTCCTTCTTCAGATTCCTTAACAAGTGCTCTACGTACTTTTTAACTAATCATTAAGCATTTTCTAGTAAATCCCAGTCAATGTATTCCCTTTAAATCATGATCATTGTATGTCAAACCCAAGAGATACGATTTCCTGAGCTGTTTTAAACCCTTTTCTCAGTCGTATCCCTAGGATTGTTCATGATGGAGATGTCTTTGATTAAGTATAACATTATCGCCCTATAATGTCTTTCCTTCTTTCCGTTCCTTCTTTTAGTTTTCTTCGTTTCTTTGAAACAACTACCATTATTTTTTATTTACTATGTATAAGTTTTATTTTTTAATTTTAGTTTCCAGTGGTATATTATTTGCTAAGTGAATGGTTAGAATATTTCTAGGTCATTTTGATCGACCTACTGACAATACACAATATATTGAACCCATCGCGTGTTCGTTCCCGAACGCATTTCCATTGACACGTCAATTTTTGAATAATTCAGATACCGGATAATTTTTTTAATTTAAATTTCAGATTTACGATCCAAATGTTCCACAGATAGTTTAAATACGATCACATCCTCTAACGAAATGGATCAATCCACAAATACCCGACCACAACTCATTGTTTATCGCACAAAATATCCCATGTTCCTTTTAAGCAAGGAAACCGCCGGAAACAAATTCTCGGTGTTATGCTTCAGAGTACTGCAGATTATTGGTTTCAGACTATTGTTTATCATCCGGAATGAACATCCAGCAGATTACAGAAAGTGATATGTTGTGCAAGACAGCAAATGAACCCGTCTCAGATTTCATTTATGTTGCAAGGGATTTAATTCTTTCCGTATATCCGAACGCATCTGCTCAAAAAGAAATGAAAATTATCATGGTCAGTTTACAACCGAACATCACGTAACGTGTAATTAGGAAAACAAATGAGATTACAGTGGATTCATTTATTGAAGACCTTCTAACAGAAGAAAAACTAATATAATCGTAGAAGAAAAATCTATTGAAAGCTTGTTACGAAAGAATTCCTTTTCTTGCAAGCTTCTCTCTTTAATAATCTGCCGGTCAGCACTGGTTAAATTCCGCCTCAACATTCTTCGTAATCGATTCAGCAAGCGTCAGAAATTCATATTAACACATATTTGAAACAAACTGATCCAATACATGATTTACAGCAACAAATTGAAAAGCTGTCATCTCAAATTTCTTCTTTCTCTGCTCAGGACAATGAACCTACCAATCATCAAAATCCTTCATGAAACAACAGAAAGTACAATAACTGTGGCAGGAATCATCAAAAGAGATAATTATGATGGCAATAATTCTCGTCAATATTCCAACCAGAACAGACAAAAATACAACAACTCTGGCGATGCTCAGCAACAAAACAATGGAACGCAGTTTACTGGTGATTCTCCTCCGTTCAATCAATGTAAACATTTTCCGATCAACGCGATATGTAGCATGTGCCATTTTCCCAATCATTTTCAGCACACTGTTTGGCTAATTTAACAAGAATAGATAAACTGGACGCATCTATTCGTGGGAAAACGATTAAAGTCCCAATAATTCAGGGAAAAGGAATTACCGCATATTTCAACAAATATCTGGAGAAATAAAGTACATATCTTATTAGACTGTGGAAGCCACGTGAGCTTAATCTCTGATTCTGACGTACCTAAATCTGCCGCCGCTATAAAATTGCAACAAAATTACATGGAGTTTTCGGAAATGTAATGAATATTTCAGAAATTGTTTTGCTACGTTTTTCTACCACAAAAAACGAAATATCCGACATCCGTTTCGAGTCAGTCCGAATTTTCAATTTGGTCCCCAGCTTGGACGAGACTTTATAGTAGCTCAAAAAACATTTGTTTATGTCATTTACATTCTCATAATATTTACATGGTTTTACAGATGTTCTGGCGTCATAAAACCTTACCTATTTGTTACAAAACAATGAATTGCACTCTAAAATATAAATATTTAAGTTTTACATTTTTTTACTATGGCGTTTTTAGAAATGGTCTACTCATATGTGAGTTATTTTATGCTGACGTCCTTAAACTATACACAGCTGGGGTTTGCACACACAGCAGCTACGAACAATTACAGAACATTGCGGCACACTTACATGAGTGCACCAAGCTTGAGCACGTAAGTGTCGTGAGATTGTGCTGAACGAAGGTGTGAGACATACATAAATACATCGCCGTATGGCAGTTCAATACGGTGGCAACTGTATAAGTCGAAGACAAATGTAGAGTAGGTTGAGAAGTTCAAGAACGACGTAAACAGTAGTGAACATTCTTGGCGTGCAATCCATTCTTTCATTACAGTCACGAAAAGAAACATTACTAAAGTAGAGAGTGTGGTACGAAATAATTTTCGTAGTACTATAAGTGAAACTGATTCACAGATCAATCCACCATATAGTTCATGACGTATCGAAGTTGAGAAAAGTGTTTGAAAGGCGGGTTCCTAAACGTTTCACACCGGAAATGAAAGAGACGTGTGCTTGTTTTAATTTGATTTTTATTTATGGCCTTTACGCATCTAAGGCTCATGTCAGAGACGTGTTCATATGTGCAGGGAATTTTGCACCGTTAAGAAGCTGACGTGAGGCATTTCTTCTACACATTGCCACTGGAGATCAACGTTGGTTTCATTTCTACTAACCTGAACGAAACAGAACAACAATGAAATGGTTACATCCTTTGTGTCCCAGACCAATGAACGAGTATTCAACGAAGTTACCTGAAGAGTGATATTAACGTTATTTGGTGACCACAAAGGCCCGATTCTGAAACATTACATACCAGAGGTCAAAATGTAAATAAAACGTCAAATTGAAACAAACCAGTTTGCAGAAGCAAAGTGGTCTTGTGTCCGATAGTATGTTTGCTCCATGGATCACGCATTGCCATTGTCACATTCTCTACCATCGAGGACCTACTGGTTGAATTCTAACTCCACCCTTAATATTCGTGTGATCTCTCAGCTTCAGATTTCGGCTCAATGAAAGATGGTCTGAGTTATCGCAGGTTCCGAAACTACGAGGAAGACCATTCAGTGGTGCATGAGTTTTTACGGACGTTTCCAAAATAGATTTTCCTCCTTCGATCTATACCATTGTCAGTGCCCTGGCGTAAGTGCGTAGAACTAGGAGGGTGGTCTACAATGAAGAAAACTAATGTAGTTACTTTAGTGCTTGTAATAAATATTATACAAAAACATATTTTCTGTTATTTGTTGAATGAGCCATGTATATACATTCAATTTATATGTTGCTAGCGACATGAAATGAAACAACGATTTTACTTGAAACTAGTTTAAACAAATATGGTAGAGAAGTAGTTTTGATTAAAATTGTAAACGGTAAAAATTAATTCTTTGCACTTGATTTACATTTCTTTGGTATGGGGAAGTTGTGTAATATCTTGTGTGTGAAGTTGTGTGGGAGATTGGAATTTCATTATTTTGAAAGCGTCATGCTTATTTGTAAATCACAGCACATTTCCTGTAGAAAATGATTAAATATTAAGGACTCTGTTAACTAAAATCAGAAGGATTTCCAGTAATCTTTATTATTATATTTTGTAAGTTATTGTTCATTCAAATGTGCCAAAATATTTTTGAAACACTTAAGACCTTTAATTCAATGAAACAATGAATTGCCTAAAAGAGAAATTCAAAGTACATAAATAATATTATGTTATTGAATATTTCCTTATACTTTCAAGATATTTTCCAAGACTCTTTTGGCTTAAAACCTGCTTTACATTTCTCGATTATTCTTTAAAATATATTTTCTTTATCGGCAATATACTTTCTTTAAAATATACTGTCATTATCTTATAGTAGATATATGTTTGTTAAAAAGGATTAAGTATACTATAAATGTTCTAACTTAACCTAATAGGGAATAATCTAAGCTTTATCTTATGCAAAGCAATCAAAGAACAAATTAAGTTACGTTATAAACCATACAATGTTATTATTGAGGTTGATCTATTTTGGTAGTGTTTAAAAAAGTGCTGACTTAATGATCAACAGATGGTACCAGCGTATTATAACCGGAAAGGGTAATAAGTTGTCGTTGCGAATCTTTGTGTATTTAACAATTTATATGCTTAATGTGGCTTAAATACTAGTTTCTGAGTTCAATTTAAAAGCTACAATATGTAACACACTTTTATGTAAACTTTAGACTACCGTCGTTAACCAACTAAATTGCATTCGGTACTTACTGATGTAAAAAAGGTCTGCTGAATTTCAAGATACAGAGAACTCTCTGGTTTAGACTCAAACCTAGCCTATCTGTAGGAATAAGCGTATTAGCGAGGATCTGATGCTGCAAACGAATCAGTGAGAGTAATACGAATCAGTGAGAATAATATGTATAAGAACACAATAGGACTAACGGTATACCTCAGTGTCGAAGGGTGCGAGTAGACCTGTGATTTTTGCATTCACTGCACGGAGACTGATCATCACCATATTCATATAACTTCCAGCACATCATCATGCCGAAATCTTCAAAGAGAGGAAACAATAAATTACCAAATATCATCATGCAAACCTCATCCACAGTCACGCCAATATCAACATCACTAGATGCAATGCCTAAAAACAAGTGTAGCACCAATCAACTGTCAGAAACTAGATCACAATCACGCACACCACCGTAACGTCATTCAGGTAATGGCAAGTCACCACCAAGTAAAAGATCTCATACGCTCAGCGCTTCAGATTACGATTCAGACCAAGAACACCTAATGAACATCACATCTTCCGATCACGATGAACAGCAAGCAAATTCAAAAGCGCCTCTTCACTCTTTTTTTCTCACAAAATTTGACACCAGGTTTCAAACACCCAAATAGCTCTTCCAACGATTAATAAAATATGTTCCACGAGAAGCCATTCATCAGATCATACCATGATGAAACGGAATCATCATCAAATCGCCTGACAGTGCACAAACTACCACAACCCGGAACAAGTATAGCTTTGAAATCTTTCGTAAATATGCTCAACTTACTCCATTATCATCTAGCATCATCCGCATGTAACCACCACCTAGACGAACTCCACAATTAGAGGCGTTGACCCTGTCCCCACCGATGAAGTCGAAACCGAATTACAGAGAGAAGGGCACACAATAGCAATATATCCCAGTATCAAGATATACGAAGGCACCAACAGTTACATGGCAACAACAGATCCTCACTACAGATCATCAACCTATAGACTCACTATTACAAAGAGGAGCGTACATCTATAAAGGGGATATACAGAGTCGAACCTTCACGCACTCAACCGCCTCTGACCCTCAAGTGTGAACGCTGCCAAACATGTAATGAATATACTCAGTGCAGAAACCAACCTAAATGTGGATATTGTCCAGAAAACCACAACACAATATCCTGTCACAACCTTGCCAATCCACCCAAATACAGCCAGTGTAATCAACAGCATTCAACGTTTCCATATAAGTGCCAAGGTAGACCCAAACCTGATCCAAACAACTCTCGCTTCCTTGTAGCACCCCTTAAAGTTCGAGAGTCTACGCCCTTGACATCTGACATCTACATCCACCCATATCCTACCATAGACCAAGTCATTTCATTCATTGCTCTCACAATTCAAAACCTTTACCCGTTTCAAAGAGAACCCATTTTACATCAGGTCACAGTAGCTGCCAAACAAATCTTCAAATTACAACTACACGCTAGATATTCTGGTATGTACGTTTTCTTCTGTCCAGCCCCTCGCCCCGAGTACATTCTTCATCACTTCACTTCTATCATTCGCGCTTCATTTCATTTGTACACTGTAACCATCAATGTTGTATATATGACTCACCTGTCTTTCATTGATACCTAGTGTCGCCCCTACGTGAGAAGAACTCAATCATTAGTTTAATTGTGCGAACGTGTTGTGACGTTTATTTGCACTTCACCACTATTACTCACTTCATAATCATATGATCCAGTACCTGCAATAATGACTAAAAGCAAAAGCTAATAAAACCCCTGATCACTTTGAATAATAATGGATTATTTCGAATATTATTACTTCCCTTAGTCCAACTCCTAATTTCATACTCCCATAAACTTCTTTCCCATCCTGGCCTGCTTCGAGAGCGTAACCCTCACATCAGGCGCTAATCACACTTTGTGGTCAGCACTGAAGAAATTTGAAGATATATAAGTTAGAAGTTTTCTGTTAATATAAACGGATTAATAAATATTTGTTAAATATATGACTGTCAGATTATTTTACCTTCTAGTTTTGTGTACTATCACTTGTGGTCATTTCCATCGTGAACACTCCGGGTTTATTGCCAAAGGTAAAAAGTATAGCCCCTCCTATTGCAGGCCAAGTCCCAGGGAACAAGTTGGGCAACTTGGAATTCCTTCATCGATCCAATATTATTAAATAATAGGTAAACCCACGACCAGGCAATGTACTTCTAACTTACTCAAAGATCAAAAAGAGAAGACAAAGAAGCTCAATTTCTTTATTGAAAGAAATTTGATTTTTTTTCGTAAATTAAATCGCTAAAGTGTTATAAGAAGTAAACATTGTTCTCGGGTTCAACTAAAAATAGTGCAAGATTTATTTTTTCTTATTTTTCATAATATTCTTTATCATGCTCTTCGAAGTACTTGCACTGATTTTTTGTGTATTTTGATTACTTTTCTGGATATTATATTTTTATTTATATGGTTTGTATATTTCAGGTCACAAAGTCTTACGGTTGGGTCGAGTTGATATCTCGAAATTAGGCCATTATTGCCTTCTCTGATGTCATAATATTTTGAGTGGGAAAAAATATTGCTGCCATTTTTTATTAAAATTCCTGGTGGTTTTTCGATATATGGATACTTTGATGTTATAACAAATCTTTCATATCTGCATAACATTCTATCCCTAAAGTATAATGTTCGGCTCTCTGTACTTCGAGGAGTTTTAAGGCACTCTGCATTGAACTAGAGAGCTTTAAGTTGGAATAAAACATAAAGTTTACTTACAAGTTAAGTTTCATAGTTGATAGTTGAATACAAGTTATTAGCAACAAGTTACAAGAAGTATTTCGAATATGGGGTTATGTAAATCAGTTCAGAACCGCGGAATTTTCTTCGAAGCTGCATAATTCTATCTGATAGTGCTTATGGTAGAAATTCATTGTGAAATGAGAGTGAGTGGGTACTAACTCTAAGTTGGGAGAGTGAGTACCGTTTCAGAAGAGAAGTTGTTTTGGCCTTACCTTCTAGGTTAGAAGATGTTGTTTCTTTGATGTCCAAGGTAGTTTTGTACTGACCAAGTTCAAATGGTCGGTTTATATAGAGCAGAGTATCCTGGATTGATCTACAGATATTGACGCAAATCTAGGCTTTTATCGCTATGTGTTGAGATTAGATGGTGGGGAGATGTAACCTTACTTCGGATGATGTGTTTTTGAATGTTTCTAAGTCCTGCCTACACAATTTCAAGTGATATTCTAGTTCTTAAACGTCAAATTGTGATTTCCATATCAGAAAACTAACTGTTATATATGCGACCCTGCCCGAATAAACCGACCTTAACACGATTTTTTCTATTTTTTATTTTAGTGGTTTTGAAATCTTCAAAGCCTTCTGAATCGAATAAAACAAGTCTGAAAGCCCTATTTTTAATACCGACAAAAATATAAAGAAGTAAACAGGACGTATAGTTTAAAAGTTTCTGATATTTAGAAAAAAAAAGTTTTATTTAATAATAATTTTCTTTTTACATTATTTATTTTACAGTGTACGTGACATTTAAGAAAGCCAAACAAAAATAATAAAAAACAATTTAATAAAATAGATGAACTAGTAAATTTAGGAATAATAATTATGTATTATTATGCACAAAACTTACAAAGTTTACACAACAATCGACTGGATACATGGTAGTCAACGTTATATCATCAAAACCTTTCTTTTAACTTAAGACTCCAGTAACACATACGTGTTTTGAACGTCAATAAAATCGTTTCATGTCCTTGCAATGGTTTATTCAACCAAAATACGTTGATTCAACGTTTCTTTGAATCAATTAACCGTTGAAAGGGCGGGCATAAAACGGTTTTATCAACGTTTCAAACACGTATGTTCTACTATGGTAAACTCGATTTGTAAACGAAAAAGTATTTGTAAACTCTGCTGTCTTAAGCGAGAATATTATTCAGTGTTTATACACTTTCTTAAACTCTATTTCACCACATGAGAACTACCCAATAAATGTAATAACTCTCATTCTTCCTTTTGGAGAGGGTATATCCTCTGCATATCAGTAAAATCAGAGACTGTGCATGTTTTTAGATTTAAATTAGGAATGTACAAATACGCCCGTAACAAGGTTCCAATGCTGATGCCTAATAGTTACATTAGTAGTTATTATGAATATAGTACAGGAGCGAAAGTAAAAAAAAAGGAATGAGCATCAATTTAATTAAAAATTTAAAGAGACGGGGACTCCATGTTCAAGAAATTATCCACTGGGTTCTGAGATCTGTTGTTTAACTCATAAAAACATATTCGGTTAAAAGTAACGTAAACAGCAAAAGTACATAAGTTTGGTATCGTATATCGATTACATATTTATTGGTCATTTCCAGATAAAGGGATGAGGACCGTAAATTGAATAAATGCAAACAAAAGGAATTAATCACAAAATTAAACATACAAAAATGAAGATAAACATAAACAAGAATAATTAATTGAACGGTAGTTAATTGACTCTGTTGTCAGCGAAAATATTGGATCAACAAAATATATCAGAGTAAAAAGGAAAAACAATAAGCTAAATTTACTCGAAAGTACTTAATGACATATTGAATAATATATGATAGCATAATGAGTAATACTTGAATGAATAATATATAATAGCAAGTGATAATGCGTGATCTCTGAGTCTATCAATTACACTTGGAGATATTACGTGCGTCACAAGATCAAACCACCGAAATTTCAAAGTATGGGTGGGAAAATTGGTTGAAATATTCCGGTAGATTCGATAAGCGAGTTATACAGGGTGGTAAGGTTACGGACCGACAAACTTCGGGAGGTGATAGTACAGTGAAAAATAAGGGAAAAAAGCCAAGACAACGGGGGAAGGGGGGATAATTCCGAGGCGTTACGGAACTACAGCCTGTCGAAAGAGTGGGAAAATGAACTTCAGAGTGGATTATTGCGAAGACGAAAAATCGGAGAGTAGGCGGTTGAGAGTAAATTACAGGAAGTCACACACGGGCTATCCAAAAATGCATATTGGAAAATTCTAAAAGCAGAGCGCTAGGGATTCCCCAAAGGAAGTAGGGGATTCCCAGAAAGTCTTCCAATTAAAAATGGGTCGAAAGGACAACAACTGGGATGAGTTGCCAACAGGTAACAATAATTCATTGCCAGCTCATCGATATCTCAACGAGAATTAATGTTATGACCACTTTTATCAAAATTATGCGTGGTAGCATATCAGACAGGGGTGATAATTAAAGACAGTCAACGAGCGTTTGGCTTATTTATTAGCAATGAGAGAGACTAGGAGTATCCAGTCGATGGTGGTGAGGACGCATCTCAATAGCTGCAGTGTAGTAAAATATACGTCCTCGCTGGTCGAGTGGGCAGTGCTATCAGGCGTCCGTGATGTCACAGAAGTTTTGCATTGAAGTCTGCCTGGAAAAGAATCAGGTGTATGATTAAAGTGTAACAGCATGCAAAAGATAAACGGGAGGTATTGGTTAATGAAGAGGCACGTTCGGCTGTTTAGTAGAAAGAACGCAATGTAATACAGCAGCCAAAGAAGGATGACATTGAAGAGAGAGACCAAACACGCGTGTGTACTAGAAATCAGGTGTCAACCGATGCAAGGCAAAAAGTAGAAAGTTTTCCATACGATGCCACAAGCTTAAATAGTTCAATCTGCCTGTTCTACACAAGCAACAAAATGCGTGCAAGAGAATGATGAATCCGAACTGAGTCGGAACGTACGAACCTATTGCAATGCAAAATATTCCTATCGTAGAATACTCGAAAAGAGGTATTTGTACATTCTAGCAACTCTGATTTGGAACTCGATATGGGACATTGGATGTTTTGCGTGCTAGTTTGTACGAACGCTGTACTGTGTATTCTCCAGTGTATGAGTATTGACGCTCGTTAGCCTGTGTCAAGTACCAGTGGTATTTTGGTCAAGAGGCGAATTCAATTGCGATTGCGACTCTGTCCGTTGCACGAGTGTGAACGGAGAGGTTAAGATTATAGTTGAAAATGCATAATTTGTCATTAGGACGTTATTTGTATGTGATGGAGTGTGAATGTCAAATCAGTGTCTCGTCACCTAGCCCGTAACTAAAGACTGTGGTCGCTTCCCTCCTCTCCCCTGATTATGCATTAGATTGATTCATGTATCGTAGTTTATGTACTAGAATTGCCAATACCCATCCACATTTCTGTGTAGGTCCTGAAATCCGCTCCAACGCGAAGCAGACCAAATACTATTCACTACTGGGGTCTCGTGCTTGATTAAATTGTTATACTAGTTATAAACGAGCTGGTGCGCATGTAAGGACGATACCTACAATACGTAGTCAAGTTGACTCCGAACGACTGCTTTCAGGGGACCCGGACGGAAGTTGCCGGTAGGGTGGTCGAACGTTCTGCGGCGGTAGGCTATCGGCTCGAAGGTCCCGGGTTCGAGTCCCGGCAGAGGCATGGGTGTGGATTTTAACACTTAACAGCTAAAGGCGAATCATGACGGGCCGAAGTCCAAAGTTACTAGACTGGCCCATATAAAAATAAAGTTTACCAAAGTTTTACCGGACGGAAGTTGAACTCATGACTGGGACACGAAGCACGCACACTAACTTCTCGGTCAGTCCGAGGCATTGTGATCATTAATGCATTCCAATACCCCTAACTTCTTTTTGTATGATATTGCCAAGTGTTTCTTCCAACAACATACTGAGCTACAAATTGCTACATACACTCACTACATTCTCCCATTGCTGCGAAAAGCAATGGCCACAACTCCAGCTACAAAGTTACTCCTGTACGTTTACGACGCAGCTAGAATTCGTTTTGACCGTTAACGCAGCTTTTCTTGTGTAGAATGGACAGATTGAACTATTTAAGCTTGTGACATCGTATGGAAAACTTTCTACTTTTTGCCTTGCATCGGTTGACACCTGATGTCTCGTACATACGCGTGTTTGTTTTCTCTCTTCAATGTCATCTTTTTTTATCTGCTGTATTGCATTACATTCTTTCTACTAAACAGCCGAACGTGCCTCTTCCTTAACGTATACCCTCCGTTCATCCTTTGCATGCTGTTACGCTTTAATCATACACCTGATTCTTTTCCAGGCGGACTTCAATGCAAGACTGCTGTGACATCACGGACGCCTGATAGCACTGCCCACTCGACCAACGAGGACATCTTTGTTACTACACTGCAGCTGTTGAGATTCGTCCTTACCACCATCGACTGGATACTCCTAGTCTCTCTCATTGCTAATAAATAAGCCAAACGCTCGGTGACTGTCTTTAATTATCACCCCTGTCTGATATGCAAGCACGCTTTTTTTTAAAAAAGGTGGTCATAACAATAATTCTCGTTGAGATATCGATGAGCTGGCAATGAATTATTGTTACCTGTTGGCAACTCATCCCAGTTGTTGTCCTTTCGACCCATTTTTAATTGGAAGACTTTCTGGGAATCCCCTACTTCCTTTGGGGAATCCCTAGCGCTCTGCTTTTAGAATTTTCCAATATGCATTTTTGGATAGCCCGTGTGTGACTTCCTGTAATTTACTCTCAACCGCCTACTCTCCGATTTTTCGTCTTCGCAATAATCTGCTCTGAAGTTCATTTTCCCACGCTTTCGACAGGCTGTAGTTTCATAACACCTGAGAATTATCCCCCCCACCGTTGTCTTGGCTTTTTTTCTTATTTTTCACTGTACTATCACCTCCCGAAGTTTGTCGGTCCGTAACCGACACCCTGTATAAGCCTGGTAGAGACAAAATTGAAGTGAATTTGGATTTGTATAAAAAATGATGAAAGTATATCCGCATGGTTTCATCCAATTGTGCCTGGTCATTATCTGAAGCCTCGGCAATGTTTTACTATTACTAATAATAACAAAACCATAAGATAAAAGAAAACAAGTATAACACAATATTTCATTCTATGTTTAAGGTCCATTGAGCCGTGTAAAAACGCATCACTAGAACTAGAATTAAACAGCTTGTGCCCGAAGTTGGACATACTTGAAATGACAAACATGGTTATTGCGACTGTTACTAGCAATTTTTCTATCATAACATGAAACCAGTGTAAAATTTATTCAATAAAAACATAATGTAAATAATAAGACATAATTATAACACTAAGGGTAAGGATAAAATTAATTTTATTGGCGGTAACAGCAAATTATAACGCTAGTGTAATGGATTCTTTCCGCTAGTATAAGGGATTTTTTTGTATTGGTATCTACTTCCCTAATAGGAGAAGGAAGCGGTCTTAGCCTTTATTGAAGGCAGGAGAGGATACTCGTCTGAGTTTCTTCAAAACGTGCTTCCAAGAAAAGATTATGGAAGCTGAAAAAGAGGCATATATGGTGAATAATTCGCATAAAATTGTTACTATCCTTATTATTATTACTTTGTTGCTATTACTTGATTGACCATATTACAAATTGTCATATACCAATTGATTTATTATTTAATTGACCATAAGTTCTCTCATTCCCACAGTATATTGGGAGCAAGGAGGGAGAGAGAGACAGAGGGAGAGAAACTGCTTATCTTACTTATATATATATATATAATATTACTTCTATTTATTGCTTCTATATTTTTCTTTTTGTAATATTTATTTTTATCTATATATATATATTTTTTTAGTAGTGTATTTCCATTTGCAAAATATTTAATTAAGAGGCCCGCAGAACGGAGTAGCTATTCCTATGAGGAAAGTTAGTATTAATAGCATAACATTATCCTAGAGAGAAAATTAGATTAATAACACAAAGATACATTTTACTAATAATACTGTGATACTTACACACATACATTTAACCTTTGGCTCTAACCCTTTCTCTTATACAACTTGAGAATACTTCCTTAGTAACGGTTGGGAGGATATGTGAACAAAATTTCGGCTTTAGCTGTTCTCACTCAGAGAGAACTTCTTAAGTGTTGAAAGGAATAGAATAAGTCGGATAAAAGTATGTTTTATAATACAAACTTCAAGCTTTTATAAACGAATTGGATTTAATTCCTTAACTAATATTTCTTTTGCAAAGTGTATTGAGTCACAAAACATGCATAAAATTTCACAGCAGTTAGAGGTAACATTACATATACTTTCCTGGTTTAAGTTCTGAACAAACACCATATTACAAGAAATAAACCAGTTGCTTACATTATTTCTATTGATCCAAACTAGCTTTTTCCATAAACTTTAAGGAAGTAAGTAGGTATATTTCAATTATTGAAATATTCAATCTAGAATGGGTAGATTAATAAAGAAAACTACAAAGACTGTATGTATCTGGCCAGTAAGAGGTACTTGAAGAGTTGAACTCAAGTGAAGGAAATGAGGAGAAGAGTAAACTCAACAAGATAAATAGGCAGGCTAATCTTGACTCAAGATTGAATTATTAACAAAATACCCTATCCCGTTACTTAAGAGAGGGATGTTTTAAGCATTGGGTATCTTTGAACTACCTTCCTTTGCTCAATATTAAGTTTAATATAATAGCTTAACTTTACTCGTTTCAGTATTACACCAATGCAATATTGTCCTCCTAAGGGCACAATACCAAATTACAAGATATTTCTTTGATACTCCTTGCACAGCTAGAATTCAGTCTACAATAAGTTTAGAATATTCCTTTTGCGCCAATATAATCTGCTCTAGGGCATTCTTAAGGATGCCGGAACAATATTACCTACAGAGTTTAGCAGCATAATAGGACAGAGTTATTAGCTATTGTAGCTCTTTCTTGGAGCAGAGTTGTTTTTTTTTTACACACACAACTTGCAAGTAAATATGGAGTCGTACTATTTTTGATATTATGACAGTTAAATTTGCAGTGAAATTACTATCATATTAAAACACACTGTTTAGAGTTGAAAATTAATATAAGTTTACACTAATAAAGAATAATTAACAATTTTTTTTCTTCTAGGAGCAGGGCAGGTTAACATTGTCACTCTTTCACGTGTTCATAGTTACAGGTACCTCCGGATGGTATTTTATGAACGGTAATCATTTCACACTCCATTGTGACAAAATTTTGATGTTATAGAAGACAATAAATGAGTATTTAGGCGGTCTGGCAGGTTACAGTCTAAGGAAGAGATGGTAGTTTAACTAAGTTGAAAGAAGAACCTAAGTAACCTTTCCATACACTAGTTACTGGACGGAATACCACTAATATACTTCTGCAGCACTTATCTGAGCTCTTACAATGTTTGACAGGAGGTAGCTGACATATATTCATGGGACCAACTACACAGTAACTTCCAAATCTGAATTGAATACAAAACACCCGGCTATTGTAAAGTACACTTCCTCCATTACATTTGGTTGCAGCTCTAAAGAGCTACCTTCCTTTTATTTTTATTGTATTTCCTGGGCTATATAATGCAGGAATACTTAACACAGGCTAAGCTCTTGTAACACTAAATTTCTGAGCCTAGCAACTCACGTAAGGATTTGCGTATCAAATACAATGTTACATATGTCGGGTTCATTAATTTGAGATAAAGCACTTTCAATGTCCCTTTAATAAGCCACTCTTCCAATACTAACCAATAACGGCACTGATCTGCTGATACTTGCTGTACAAGGCCGGGCTACCTTTCACGGAATGATAGCCAATTTTTAAAATTTTCCTGAACTTACTTAGCCTTGTTTGCTGTAGCAACTGAATGGTCATGCATTACCTAGTAAAGCGGGGTAGTATCTTCAAACACATACAGCCAACTATAAAGGTCTCACTGGTTAAGTCTGTAAGGCATGTAAACCTTTTTTTTTTGTTATCTCAGAAATATGTTCTAAATTGAATTTCTTCCTTTAGACTTGTGATCTTAAAATTGCCCAGAGCCTCCTTTCCTGGGACTTCACCAAGAAAATTAATAAAAGTTGTTACCTTAATCATCCGAATGAGCTAGTTCCATGGGCTGGACTGGTAGGAGTAGTGGGGAAAAGCTTTGCTTACTTCGGCATGATTTCCTCTAACTATGCCTTAAATAAAATTTTACTCATACCTTGTGGGTGTAAAGTGGTTAACTAATAAAACTACTCCGAATGCAGTGTTTCGTTGTTCAGCTAATCAGCACTGGGTTGATAGCCCTCTATCTTCTTCAGTTCGTCCTTATGTTCTGATTCCTTCTAGCGCGCCCCACCAGGTGGCGTTAGTATATATCTTGGCGGCATAGTGCCAAACGGTTATTACATCGTAAATTCAAATTTAACACAACTAAACGTAATTCCATTAGTTAATTTTAGTAGGCCTCTAGTTATTATATCTTCCTTGAGGCTCTGTAAGTGTAATAATAATAATATATATATATATTAAAAAATATTTAAGGTTTCCAGGGTAGCCAACTACCCAGCCCCTTTTACACAGACTCAAAACTCCCTTTAGCCTTTCTGGAACCTTACAATATATGTATATATATATATATATATATATGGTTTTTGACATTTGTTGCAATTGACTTTTCAAGTCTAAATTTTTTGTCAAATTTCTAGGTGAAAATCAAAGGTAAAAAGGCACACAACGAACGTAATTGTGCCTAGAAAAAATGTTCATTGCTGTAAAATCTTTGTGTCCGACATTTTCTCAAAATGGCCGGTACTTTTTCGGAATTCTGTCCTGCATTTGACAGTTTCCAGCTGGTAGCCCTACCAGCAAGGTACAGTACGTGTGCGTGGTGACAATTGTGGGGACAGAAACATCTCTGCAGTTTATCTCAAGGGCTTGCCCTCTTCTTTTACAAAAGCAGGAGGCTAGTTACGTTGAAAGTGTGTATTACGTTGTAGTAGTCCTAGGCTTCGTTGCAAAATAATATACAGTGTTTCTTAATATCCATCGCGTTCTTCTTAAGGAGACAGTTTTAGAAGGCAAGTTTTCAATTGATTGGCGTTTAAATTTCGAATAAAACATACTGATCAGGTGGTGCGATCACAATCGGATGTTCTTCTAAGATCTTGTTTGCCTTGTCTGATAATTATGTTTAAAGGGAAATAAACTGCTCAAATCTCGTCTTGTATTCTAAAAAAAATAGTGATTGAATCTTGTAGAAAGCGTTGACTTGTTGCCGGTTTATAAGTGGTAATTTTAACGCTAAGAGGGTGTAGTTTGGGGAAGTTAAACATTCTACGAAGGGGCGGTATTACAAGTTTGTTCGGACAAGACAGTATTAATGTACTGAATATGGCCATGTTTGATACAAAATATGATTCTTTCTTAATATGTGGAGATACCAGGCTGTCGAATTTAATAGGAATTGGTTAAAAACAGCATCGTTTACCATTAGATTTCAAGCGTGAGCCTTTGTTACGCAAATTAGAGGGTAATCGTATATTGAAATGTCTAAGAATAAATATGTTTCGCGATGGAAAACGAGCATGTTCGTCCGTAATTTGTTATTGGATATAGCGTTTTCGTTGGGAAATTTCACTATTATAGGGAGGGAGACTCCTATATTAATACATGGTCATTCGGAACCATGTTTATTCCACTGTGAACAAGCGTTGGTAATTGTAACGAGTTGACAACGCTGGGTATATCAATGTCAAGAAGAGTAAATAGTCATAAGTTACTGCTGTTTGCGGGGATCTACCAAGATCGGAGAGGGGGCTCTCTGCCTGCTGTAAGATGGCGTGACTTGGTGAGGAATCCGGCAGAAGATTATCTTAAATATACAATGATAGAGGGCTAGACTGACGATGATACACAGGTCTAATACCAAAGCTCCATAACTGTGCCAGTTATTCCATGTAATAGCTGGGATTTTACTGGTTGGAAAACGCAGGGAAGGAGAACTATTCGTAATCTAGTCACCATATAATGGGATGACAAGTGACAATACGATGGGCAAGGTTGTTAGAATTGTAATTTAAGGTTTTGGGGGTTGTACGTCCTGTAGGTATGTAGGATCCGCTAGAATTTCTAGGCCACTGGAATAGGGGATATGGAGGTTGATCTCTTGTAAGTGAATGGTCCATTTTTGTTCTAAAATATGTTCTAATGAACGACATTCCTGTTGGTTCAATAAATGAAATGACTGTTGAAGGGTATTTATTTTAGTCGAGGCTGCCGGTAAAACGTGTTGAGTTTTAATTTCTTTCGCGGTTGTCGTGCGGCAAGGGAAAGAGGCGGAAATTAATTCCTTTCCTATCAATTCAAGATTGCATTCACAGGGTAAATGAACTTGTACTGAGCCTAGGGCATTGGAGATGAGATTGTCATTTAAGGAGTAACAAGTGAAATTTTCTTCCGCGTGCGTTAGGAGATAACTTATCTCCATTAATCCTGTAACTACTGGTCGTGAAATTATTTTTAACATCGGAGACTGATGACTGGTGTCATAAGTGTTGAATACATTCTTTGGACGAAATTGATAAGGAAAATGAAATGTCAGGAATTTTACATAGCAGGTCTGCTCTACTTCCACACGAAATTTTGTGGGAGTTCGTTAGGGTTCTCATATGAGAGGTTCCTACCGCTAGTAAGAGGGGCCCAGTTTTTAAGTAACAAGTAGATCCGTTAAAATAGAAAAGGAGGGCATCTAAAGAATAAAGTTCATAATTGATATCTGCGCATGATAAAGGTATCTGTGTAACGATGATTGCCTCATTTGGGATTACGTGACAAGACGTGGGCCTAATGGTCGTAATATTCTAAAATCTGGGATTGCTATGTAGCGAGTTTATAAAGGTTTCCTAGTTTGGACCCCAAATTTAGAAGATCTCTTCGTATTAAATTTGGAGATACACGTATTAAGGATAATCTTTGGTCAACGCATAATGTATATAGGGTCAATATTTCGTTTGTTCGAATAGATTCGGCAATTAATTTTGACAAGGAAAATGTGTTTATAATATGTGACAACATTTTGTTATCTACCCCGAGGTAATTTTTCATTAGATATTCCAGCTGCACAATGCAGTCCTGGGTTGTATTTACTGTACTAGCAACGTTGGTTGTGTAATTTAAAATAGTATTTGTTATTTGAACTAAGTGTTAGTGGCCTTCTTTTGATATTAGAATTTCGGCTTGACGTTGTTACAAGGCATACTGTCGAAATATGGATTTGGAAACGACATCGCAACACCATTCTGTAGCGAATAAAATAAACAAGAATCCGCGAGTCGACTTATAAGAAGAAAATGGCAGATGAATCTGTTGTTTTTTCAATTGCGTGTCGATTGATTTCAATACCTCGGCAATCAGGTACAAGGGTTTTCTGTCTACAATTGTAACATACCCTATTTTCTGTGTTAGGGGCTGGAGCTATCAAAGTCAGAGACTTAAAACGGCATTTCGTTGAAGTGGCTCGATAGTTCTTGCTTCTGTTGGAGTATCATAGCTTGTACGTTCAGGTTCGGTTTAGCACTTTGTGTGGTAATCGTTTTTGTTGCACGTTGCCGTGCTTCTATTTTAGATTTCTCGTACATGTCCATGGTCTGTTTAAACATTCATGGCGTCTCGCAGTTATGTTGGACTGTGTGTTCTAGTGCGTTAGGGTCGAGTCCATTACATAAATGACGGAAGATGTCTGTTTCGGAAATTTCCGGATTTACGCTTTGGCACAGTTTAAGTTCAGGAAAGCAGTGCTTCGTATAATTTTCGTCTTCTAGCTTAGGACGGTTGTTCATCACTGAGACTATCGCAGGTTCCAGATGTACCAAGAAGTAATTGGACTGCATCGTCGAAAGTTTCATATTCTGCTAATTCTGTGGTGTATCATAGAAGTACGCTGCGCTACCCTCAAGGTGTGAAACAGTTTTTTTTATGCAGCTTAATGTGCTGGTTGCTGGTTGTTTT
The DNA here is from genome assembly GCA_022664845.1 of Lepisma saccharinum. Taxonomy (NCBI): domain Eukaryota; kingdom Metazoa; phylum Arthropoda; class Insecta; order Zygentoma; family Lepismatidae; genus Lepisma; species Lepisma saccharinum. The sequence goes on from JAGDQP010002946.1 coordinate 75,491, forward strand.
ACTGAGGAAATGAAAATATATGACTAAGTAAAGGTTAGTACTACTTCCCATAGTTTGTGCACTTGACTATGAGAGAACATTTAGGTTATGTTACCGTTATTATTATTGCAACTCCAACGCGCTTCATTCAGACGAAAATCACACGAGTCTGAGATGCGTCGTTCATTCATACTGGTAATTTATTTAATTTGTAATTAAAAAATGTATTGTTCTTCGCTCATGAAAATTTGAGGACAAAAATTGAAGATAAGAATGCTCTTCCGATAATTTCCCACAACAAATTGTATGTGTATATATAACCAGATTATGAGTATTAAAGTTAGATTAGAACAATGTCGACTGCTAACCAGACAAGAAATTTGAGATGTGGCCACAGATAGAAAAAAACAGAGAAAGGATAAGCTGTTCAGCTAGCTGATAATTCCTAATGTTTAACTGAGAAATACTTCTACTCTTATCGTTTATGTTGTGCTCTTAAATGTGTCATGTTTTTCTCTCTGAAAGAAATAGTTTCTTTTCAGTGGAGGTTTTCTGTTTATATGCATGTGTATATGGGTAGGTTTTCCTTGCAGAAGAATGAAGAAGTTACTGGTTCTGGGACATCGTAGCACTTAGACTATAGTAACGTTCCAGTCATTCAGCTTTGATGCCAAAAAGATTTTCCTTTCCATGAAGTTGTATTTTACTGACATTTTTTGAGTTAAAATTAAGTTTAAAGGGACCAATGTAACGAGGGCTTAGTATTGGTGATATCCGAATCTTACATACTGGGTTACGAACTAGAACGAGGTATATTTTCTTAACATCAACGGACCTTCGTGTTTCATCTCCGCGTAATTTAATTTGTGATCTAACTCTTGCAAAGTATTCATACGCAGTCGCTTCTGATATTCAGTAGATAACGTGTTTGCGAAGTATCCGATCGAAAGCGCATTTTTCCCAGAGAGGAGTAATGACTCTCATTTTATCCATCTCGTATTGTCAGGTTCTACACAAATGCTACCAATGGGAGAAAGGTAGACCATTGTTTTGGTTCGTTTCTCATGTACTTGGTTAACTGGTTAGCAAGACGCGCGTTTTCAATCTCTACCCGTCCAACTTTTATGAGCGCAAGTAAATCTGTGGAATTTCTGAAGTATGTCCATTATATCTTGTAGAAGTTGCGAATGACAAAAAAGTGTTACAACTTGTCTATGGTTGCCCAAGCAATTGTTTTTGACTTTTATATTTCTGACCGAAGCGGTGACTACCCACCCGGTCAGGAATTCTACTAAAACTAAAATATACGAATACCCGTTACTAGGGTTTACTTGATCCCAGGTGTCAAATGACCATGTACCATATAAACCTGTTACTGGTATTAGAATTGTAAAGCTTGTTAGCTAGTTCTGGTGGTAATGGAGTTTTCTCCATTCGCTGGGCAGATTTAGGTGCTCATGCTAATGCAGGACTTGTACATTGTGCATTTGGTACTTCTGCTGACGGTCCTGGTAGAGGATTGAAATGCTCCTTGCTTACCTGCGTTTCCCTGGTGTATAGCGCTTTAGCTTGATAAAGATTGACAAGCTCGCAGGTGGAAACGATTCTGTAGTCTGGTGGGTGACAGGATGAAGTTTTGACTAACACGAAAATAACCGTACATGGGCATATAGAAAACTGCTTTATAGAAAACTGTTCCCAAATCGGTAAGTCACATAACCATTTTGACGATGAAACTGCTACAGAGTTTGGCATGCCGTGATAGCAGTAAGAAACTGGGGAATAGTTACCCAATGATAGTCACTTTTCTGTAATCTGTAAATCTACGTAACTAGTATCGTCAAGAAGATCATCGAAGTCGCACTGGGTAGCCTCACTAAGATGATTTATACAACGGCACGATGCACTACGTCGAGGTAACATACGTTGTATCGCTTCGCCTGTTGTTTGTGTTTCACGGGTAATTCTATTGGATTTCGCCTTTCCAAATTTAAATTTTCCGAATTTAAACGCATGATAATTTAGTGTAACTTAGTAAAAAAGAAATAAACTCAAAAAATATTTTTTCTCTAGTACATCATATATACCTAGGTATACATTGTTTCGAAATTACATATATATACATTTTCACTTTGGGGGCCGCGCACTGTATACTTAAGACTAACTTAACTTGCTTAACGAAGATTAACTACTTTTTCTATAAACGATAAGTCATCACTTTCAACTTAGTTTATAAATAGGGGTGGTAAGTAGTGAAGCAGATATATCTTGCCGGATTAACAGATGAAAATTTAAAAAGTTTATAAATTGGAGTGGTAGGTAATAAACCAGATATATCTTGAAGGAGTAACAGACGAAAATTTAAATAGTTTATAAATTGGGGTGGTAGGTAATAAACCAGATATATCTTGCCGGGGTAACAGACGAAAAGTTGAAAAGTAGGGAGCGTAAAAGCGAAGCAGAGGCAATCAATAACTACGGGATTCGAACTCGGAAAGCCGCCACCACGTGATACGCCGCCCAGGTGGTATTGTGTTTACCTGAGAGTAGTAATATAATAAATTTGAGCTGGACTTTATTTTGGAGGCAAACGTTGCGTTCCACTTAACAGAGTGAAATGAAATGGTTTCGTTGAGAGGGATTGTATTTTGGTTAAAGTGACTGACTAGTTACACCTCCCTTGCCAATTCCCTGCAAAAGAAGTACAGGAATACAAAGGCTGTGACTACCTATGTAAATGATACTCGAACTACAGCTTTAAGTTGGAATAAAATATAAAGTTTATTTACAAGTTAAGTTTCACAGTTGAAAGTTAAATACAAAAGTTGAAAGTTCTTAACAGCAACAAGTTACATGCACTATTTCAGATATGGGGTTATGTAACTAAGTTCAGAACCTCGGATTTTCATCTAAACTGCATAATTCTATCCGATAAGGCCTATGGTAGAAATTCATTGTAAAATTCTAACTTGGGTGAGTGGGAAACGTTCAGAAGAGAAGTTGTTCTGCGTTTACTTTGTAGGTTAGAAGATGTTGTTTCTTTGATGTCCAAGGTAGTTTTGTATTGTCAAGTGGTCGGTTCACATAGAGAATACCATCCTGGATTGATCTACAAATATTGACGCAAATCTAGGCTTTTACCGCTATGTGTTGAAATTAGATGGTGGGAGATGGAACCTCACTTCGGATGATGTTTTTTCTTTAATGTTTCTTAGTCCAGCCTACACCATTGTACGTGATATTCCAGTTCTTAAATGTCAAATTGTTTTTCCGCATCACTAACAAAACGGTTATATATGTATTCTGTCTTAAGCGAGAATATTATTCAGAGTTTATACAATTTCTTAGACTGTATTTCACCACATGAGAATTAACCAATAAAGATAATAACTCTCATCCTTGCCTTAGGGGAACAGGTATATTCTCTGCGTAGCAGCAAAATCAGAGACTGTACATGTTTGAAGTTTTAAATAAGGAATGCAAAAATGCGCCCGTAACAAGGTTCCAGGGCTGAGGCCTAATAATTACGTTAGTAGTTATTAAGAATATAGTGCAGGAGCGAAAGTAAAGAAAAAAGGAATGAGCGTGAATTTAAATAAAAATTTAAAGAGACGGGAGACTGTACGTTCAAGAAATTATCCGCTGGGTTCCGAAATCTATTGCATAACTCATTTCAACCATTTGATGGTAGTGACTGTGGTTACAATTTTATTACTCTAAATTTGTCTTCATAGAGTGAGAATTGGTTTTATCGGTTACAGAGCCAAGTTTTGATAGGGCTGATCATAGCTGATTAACTGGCGGTTACTTTTTTTGGTTACAACTCTTTCTAATTTTTGTTGTCTATTTGTTTAGTCCCAGGTTTGGGGAAGTTTCCCTGAGTAAAGAAGCAATAAATGAGATCTGACCCGCCACAAATCGCCCCCCAACTAGCAATCTTCTGGGCCAACTATTGGATGAGATGGGACTGGAAATGATTCAAGAATTACTCGGAAAGCTGGTACACAATAAACATTTTCCTTAAGCACTATCTAACACAGAGAAAATGCAAAGATGGAAATTTAGATTTAAAACTGAGCTTTGTTGATATACCAGCCAGACCCTAATAACAAAAACTGACAAACGTCTCTGTATTACACAGTATTGATAAAGTATTAGCTGACCGCAAGACCTTTTAAGACCAAAATAATCTTAAAAACCGGTAACTACCATTATGAATTATATGACGTTTGGAAGTTGTACATTATTTAATATCCTATTTACAGTAGACATAGATGCTTTTAAAGTTATCAAATGTACGAGTGAACGGGAACTTCACTTTAAAAATTAGCTTTAAAAATTATCGTTCCTATCTTATGAACCAGATGATTGATGAAAGAAAAACAATGCCAATAAATACCTCATGTTCTCTCAGTAGATTACGTATAGTCTTGTACAGTTACCTACAAAAGTACATGGAGGTTGGAGTTATGAAACAAAACCTGTCCTCCAAGAGAATTGTTTCACTGTATGCCAAATAGTAAGAAAACCAACATGACAGTACAAATATGCGCCGAAACATGACATGCCAGGATATTCCTCCATCTCCAGGAAGAAAATTTGAGTATTTCAGCATCATTTAGAGAACCACGAGATAGATAGGCAGAAATTACATACACATTAAGTTCTAAGATATATGAATTAATTCAAAGTAAAGGAAAATAATGATGTGTACATCATTCAGGAATCGTCATTTTGCATTTCAACAAGATTTCTCTTCTTCAAGAACGCATTCACACACAGAGAGAAAGGGAAAGGGAGCTAGGGAGAGGGTGAGCGAAAGCGAGAGAGCGAGAAAGCATAGAAGAAGACGGGAAAAGAGCGAAAAAAGAGAGAAGAAAGGAAGAAAAGGTAACGAAAATAGTGCAAAAGCTGGAAATAAATGAAATTTTAAAGATTCAGGATAAACAGTTTGTGTTTGTCGCGCCTACCACCTTGTCTGCCTTTCGTTTTTCTTCCCTTTATGGGATAAATCTCTTTCACTAGCAATCGCGAACATCACTTACAGTGCTTAATTCCTTAAAAAAGAAACAATTTGAAATCCAAGCAGAGAATCGAACCAAGAACCTTGAGAATGTGAGTCTCCCACGCTGTACACTTAGCTACATAGACCATAGCAAATGCCTTGTTAAATGAGCTATTAAATTAGCTACTGTCAGCGAATTACACCGTATACCCTCTGATTAATCTTGCACAGCGTATACCAGGTGTATGTATAAGTAGTTTCCGGTTTACCTAAGAGATGGCGCCAGCGAAAAGTACGCAGCGTATTCATTTGACACATACGTCATTTTGTTCGTCTGACATTAGACTACAAACACACACAAGTTGAATCCGCCAAACAGTAGCGTCTTTGTTTTATCGTTCAGTGATCATGTCGAAGTTTGTGCCTGAAAAAGAACATTTACGGCACGCATTGCTTTTCTTATTTAATCAAAAGAAAAAGGCTGTTGAAAGTCATCGTGTGCTGGTAGAAACATATGGTGAATACTCTCCATCGATTAGAACATGTGAGACATGGTTTCGACAATTTAAAAGTGGTGATTTCAATGTGAAAGACAGTGCGCGCTCTGGTAGACCACAAAAGTGCAAAAAAGAACAATTGCAGGTGTTATTGGAGGGTGACCCAACTCAAACTCAACAGCAATTGGCAAAAGCATTAAATGTGTCACAAGAAACAATCAGCAGACGTTTACGAGCAATGGGGAAGATCAATAAACTGGGCAAATGGGTCCCAAACGATTTAAATGAACGTCAAATGGAAAATCACAAAGCCACTTGTGAAATGCTGCTTCAACGCCACGAAAGAAAATCTTTTTTGTATCGAATTGTGACGGGTGACGAAAAATGGATTAATTTTGAAAACCCGAAACGGAAAAAATCGTGGCTTTCACCTGGCGAAGCCGGTCCTTCAACACCAAGGCCAAATCGCTTCGGCAAGAAGACCATGCTTTGTGTCTGGTGGGACCAGAGCGGTATTGTGTATTATGAACTCTTGAAGCCCGGAGAAACCGCTAATGCACAATGCTATCGCCAACAAATGATTAATTTAAATCACGCATTGATCGAAAGACGACCGGAATGGGCCCGAAGACATGACAAAGTGATTGTGTTACACGACAATGCGTCGTCTCACACAGCAAAACCAGTGAAAGACACATTGAAATCGCTTGGATGGGACATCCTTCCGCACCCGCCGTACTCCCCGGACCTGGCGCCATCTGACTATCACCTCTTCGCATCAATGGGGCACTCGCTCGCAGAGCAACACTTCAGCAATTTCTAAGACGTTGGAAAATGGCTCGACGAATGGTTTGCCGCAAAAGACAAGCAGTTTTTCTGGCATGGTATGCATCAATTACCTGAAAGATGGGCGAAATATGTAGAAGCCGACGGCCAATATTTTTTAATAAAACAAAATTAATTTCCCTTGCTAATTACTTGTTTTCTTTACCACAAAACCCGGCACAAACTTATGCATACACCTGGTGCGTTCTGCTAAGATGTGTATGCCATTTATTTTCGCTTCGTTTATTTATTTAATTAATTTGCCTGTTCTGGTGAAATTACTACTTTCATATAATTTTGGCTGCACTTTATGAGGAGAAAATGTTGAGAAAGGAAACGGATATAACTGCACGGTTATGGATCAGTATATTATTGCTATCTTTTCACTGCAATAATACTTATGTAGAAATGTGCACAAAATATACTGTCAATTTGAGCACATATTTTGTGTGCATGTCTTAAGTAATATGAGATTAGACTTATGCCTGCAAAAGCAAGGTAGAAATTTGACTTTTTGATATATGGAGTAAGTCGCAGAATACTATACTGAATAGAAGCCAGGGGATGCAAGTGAGAGATGACGAACAGAAAGACGTAATACCTAATCTTTTATATATAACCCGAAATGTATGACACAAAACTCATCTTTTATGCAGAAAAACCTTGGACCTTGAGTTTGGACTGATATAGATGCTTTCTAGTTGTCAAAAGTCGCAACAATCTTGTGTCTCATTCTCTCAATGTAACAAAACTTTACCTGGTCGAAGCCATTGTTTCCCGGTGTCAGGATAACGAAGAAAGATTCACTTTTCATCATTCATGATGATCCACCGCCAAACCCTGTCGTCAGTTGGGTTTCGAAGCAGTTCTTCACACAGGGTCACACGTTGTTGAGCTTGAGCGGGAGTCAATCATAGGGAACCATTCTCGGTTCCCTGGAGCGAAACCCAAGTTGATGCAGATGACGAAATACACTGGTTTGTGATGTCTGGAGTTCATCTGTGAGCTAACGGGTACTGGTTCCTGGGTTTCCTTCAACAGCGTTCAGGAAGGTATCGATATCCGTCGTCACAGGGCGTCCACTCTTGGGCTTGCCATCGATACTTGTGTCACCAGACCGAAAACGTTGAAACCACTTTCTAGCTGTGGACGGGTGAACAGTACCTTCATCTTTCCTCTACGGCACAAATTTTATTGGCTCCTGCTGCTGCATTCAACCCTTTTCCAGTAATGGCACAGAAGCACACGACACACAAGTTTCTCCTCAGTCATTGTCCTGCCAACTCTGTATTCAACGCGTAGTTTCTCCCACACACCGTTAGCGCTGTGATCAGACAGGAGCAGGAGAGCTCACGCTGGTAGAGCAGGAGATACACTTTCAGATCTAAAGCAAAATTATCATCATTACTGTTATCGTCTTGTACTATAGTAAAGAAGGAGGATGAAGAAGACGATGATATTAGAGAGCTGTATTCCTCGTTAGTTCCGAAAATAAAGAAGCGTGTACTAGATGGAGTGAACTATTCTGCAAAGAAACGTTTGTTCTATGGAAATACGGACATAAAGCAGACATCCTTAGGAGCAGCAGCATCACCAGGATCATCAACTTTGGTGAACTCTGCCCGAGTATTAGTGAAATCTTCACATGCAGTACCACTAACACCAACAGCAGCTCGAGAAGCACTATTAGCAGCATCATAATTTTTTTGTAAAGGTCTTGAAAAATTACAGTGAATTAAAAGTATTCTACTTAGAAAGTGTTGATAATGTGAGTAAAAAAGCTGAAAACATTGAATTTAAACATTGGTATATCAAAGTGTACTTATTATGACCCTGTCGAAGTTAATGGTTGTGCACTAAGAAACCGTTTACAACTGCAGTACTGGATGAAACAAGAAAAATAAAAAGAAATATTGTAGAAACCTTAGCAGCCATGCAAACGTTAGAAGCATCTGCAACTTGCTTTCATAAATTACTATACTTATACTCTATTATCTTTGATTTATTTGAAATAACCTTCATATAAATAATAATAAAAGGCTTTTAATAATAATCATATAAACAAAATATTTGTTTTACTACAAATAAAAAGATTAATTACATTTATTCTCTTCGTTTGATTTTACAATTGCATCATTTTTCTTAAGATTCCTATTATGAAAAGTAGACAATATATTATTTCCTCGTACACTGAAACAAATAAATACAAATAAAATTAACCACAAAGTATTCACTTTATATATTTTAAAATTACGTTTTAAAAATTTCACATTATGATTGGTAAGTTCATTTTCAAAGCTATGAAAATATTCACCTCGACCATTTTCATTAATAAAAAAAGGAAAACTGTGAGTTCCAGGATAATAGGATGGACTTAAATTAATAATGAGTCCCACTGGATATTCGATTTTTAGGTAATGTATTTGACGAATAAATTCCAGTAAGTGCTATTGCACTAGCACGGTCTTGAAGAATATGTTTTAAACTCTAATCACTCCACATCACAAGTAGTTTCAGTAATTGGTGATGGTTCATGCAGTGTTCTGTTTTCAGGTAAGAAAAAAGAATGTAGATGATACTATGTTAAAAACTTTGCATACTCTGAAGCTTCTTTTAAGGTACAACGAAAATTTGTAAACTGATGAAGATAATGAACACAACTTTGTGATGGAAATGCTAAAGCATTATATTGTGGACACTTAAAATCTTCTAAATTAATCACCGTTCCTTGTAGAAAAGACTCTAAAAAACTTGCCGCCTTTTTCTTTGTGTGTATACGCTTTTACTGTAGGAGGTATACTTAGTAAGTATATTTTTAACTTCCTCTTATTCAGCTTCGCCTTCAGTCACTCTAATCCAAATACATGTTGAATTAAGTATTCATTTGCAAATCTCAAACTTGAAATACCAATTTTTTATATTCGAAAGGGAGGTTTGAAAAGTACTACCATCAGAATTAACTACGGCTAATTCTTTGACTATGAAATTATTTCCTTCACTACAACCAAACGCTGAAAAGTGTATGACAGTTCTCATGGTCAATCTCAAACTGAACTAAATTTCACATGGTATGATCTGTATATACATTACGATCTTTATCAATCTGAATAAGCGAATCAAATTTAGCGTAAACAATACATGAAATAGAATGTGCCTGTGCTTGAATGAACCCTATTTTGAGATTAACAGGAGAATCTTTAATAACATCCCATGTAGAATTATTTAAAGTATTAGTAGGGGAAATAATAAAAGCATAAAAAGTATATCCATGGGGGTAATCAGAATATGTGATCGTATGACTCACAATTTCATGAAATATACAAGTTCCAGAGAAAAGGGAACTTCTAACGTATAGCTGAATTGCATAATCTGGGTAAAATAAGTTGGAGGATAAAATTGGAAACCAACTTGTACTTACAGCTTGTTAGTATTAAAAAATTGAAAGTGGAACGGATTTTCATAGAATTGTCAATTGAATACAGTGTTTATAATAAAATCTATAATGAGGCCCTTTGGTACATTTCCAAGAAATATATTATCAGGATTATATGAATCAACATTTGCAGAAATAGTATGTACTCTTGTTTCAACTCTAGTCAATGGTAATTTACATTATCATGACTCCTAAAACTGTTTAATTGTAGAGCTAAATCAGCAGAAATAATAATCGAAATCAATTGGAAAACATCGATGGAAAAAGGCATCTTTAGCCTAAAACTAACACTTTTTCACCGAAAGAATAAGTACACAGCATAGGAAACCACCACCTAGGCACGAATTTAACATATGTGTCATAATCAAAACAATGAACAACCATAATGCAGAACAATTATATATAAAATAGTCAAATAATGACATTTTCGTGAAATTGTTGTGCGTGTTGCATAACCAAATCACTATCAGAACTTCAAGCTCCATGCGCGCCACCTAAACGACCTCCAAAAAATCTAAAAGCTAAGATTAGGCGTCACTTTGGTCACAAATGGCCACTTTTCCGCACTATCCACGTTCACATTTTGAAAAGAAGTTTTATTTTTCGATACATCCTAATATGGGTCCGTAGTCAAACATATGGGCACAAAGATACTCACAGGAGAAAATAACAAATTTAACTGGCAATACCGGCAAACTCCTAAAACAAAATCAGTATCCTGGAACGCTGGTACACTTATATCACTATAAAAAGAAAGAGGGAGTTGCATATATAAAAAAGGGAGAATCCAGCAGGGTGGTCTGAACATGAAGAACTGAGCTCTGGATCACATTACAATGAAATAAACCATAAATATATTAAATTATGATAAAAATTTATATTGTTAAAATGGCATCAAGGGAGGCGTTTCACCAGGAAAATCATGAGACTTCAAATATCAAATGGCTATTATTTTTAAAACATTAAGCAAAATAGTAAAAATGTCATTTTGTTGTCGAATTTTAAGGAATGTGCGTAATTAGAAGATGTGTGATTTTAACTAACATTTTATTACTTTCTTGTCAGTACCAGTTGAAACTTTTACGCACTGTAACACACCTAAAATATTACGAGTGTAATTTTTAAATATGAAATCATTCTAAGATCCATCAATTTTCAAAATATTAAAACGCTATGTTCGATCGGAAGGTGTTATCCGATTGTTTAAACATATTTTTTAAGTTTCTTATCAATGTCAATGGCCACTTTTCAGCGCTACAGAAGCTCGTAAATAAGTTTTCGAATATTTTCGAACCACGCTACTATCAAGGACACACGTTCTTCTTAGATGGCATACAAAAGTGGAAGATCTCAGTAACGCGAGAAAATGTGTTAAAAAGTGAAAACACTCGTGATGTCAGTGCCGTCGATTGACGTTGAAAATGGTTTGTAGTGAGCTAAATGCAAACCCGTTTACCATTCAGGAGACTTTTATCAGGACTTGTGAGTGAGAAAAGCCTATGTGTGTGACAATTTGAATGTAAAAAATGTGACAAATTGAATATATTTATTGCTTTTAGGTATCTATGAATCAAACAGGAATAAGCTAAGGAAAACATAGTGGAAAGAGTCGAGTAGGGCCTAGATCAAAGGTACGTTCAAGACCTTGGCCTTGTGTGACTAAAGCAAAATTCTGGAAAACTTCAGTCAATATTTTCGGCCGCTGGGTACGAACCCATGAAGTCTCGAATGTGAAGCTAACTTTCTACCATGAAAAGGATTATACTCCGAAGTTTTACTTCGGAGTAACCGAGAGGTTAGTGTTAGCATTTTATGAACGTGGTCACGGGTTCAATTCCAACTGGTATCCTTGAAACCGAGTGGTTTGGTCCTTTCAAAAACTCTAGGTTTCGTCCTTAGAAGCTGACCACCTTGTTTAGGAAGTGCATAACAATATTCACTCATGCATTTTACTCAGTGAACGCCAAGTTGCATACCTATAATGCTAATATAGTAATATTGTATCACTACTACATACACTACTTATTTTTGAAGTGAGTTTATTCAATGGCCTAGTAGTTTCCATAATTTCCAATATAGGTATAGGAATTTATAATTCTTTTAAATAAATACCATTAAAAATAAAAATCATTATCACCTTGTTTTATACTTCGCTTAAGTTTGCTGGTGTTCTCTGTTTGAAGGGACACACAAAATATTTTATTTTATTTCTTTTCAATACTTTGTTTTCGTTTGAGGTGTAAAATGTAATGCAAATGGGTACTAAAAATAACTATATTCAACATAAAATTAGACATATTTTTCAAGCTTATTCAAAGTAATTGCTAGGGTTCTAATATTTGTACAATATTGATTTCCACACTTTAAAACTTCTTGTACCAAACACTTGAATTAATCAGTCGCCAATTCTTCACGGATGAATAAGTATTCTCATCAATAACGAAATTCACTCTTGCAATTTATTACGTGTAATAAAATCCTATAAAATATACATTTCGTTTCCCTCAGTTTATAGCTGGAAAATCGACACTCAAATGAAATTATGTGAAGGTTAAATATTATAAAGTAAACACTGACGTGGACTTTTAGGAATAACAAGAGAACTCAAAGACAACAGTCACACTTTGCAGATGATGTCCCTCGGCAAACCCTACTCGTGAATGAGGGTTTGCTCCTGGACTGGCACAGAAGAAAAATACAGAACTCTTCCACTTGGATAATAGTAAAATACATGAATTACTAGTATTATTCGTACGCCAGCAAGCCAAATCGTGATATTAAAGAGTTGTTCTGTCACAGAATACGATGTGTAACTGAATATTCTAGAAGGACATAGGGCCCAAACTAGTATTTCAAGTTCCCTTTCACTGGAGCATCCAGATAGGGGCCAGAGGGGCTCATGAACTCTCAAAGAAAAATGCTATATTTTTGTAATGTATGAAGAATTATTCTAAGAGAAAAAGTCAATTCTTTTCCGAATAAACCTAGAAATATTAAGATTCCCTTACCAATTCCCAATTTAGACCGAAAAACACCAAGGGCGCGTGCCTCCTTCAAAAAATATGCTTTATTTTCATATTATATCAAGAATTATTACCAGAAAAAGTTTCATTTTCTTTCCAAACCAACCTACAAATGTTAACAGTCGCGTGCCAATTCCCAATTTGTACCGAAAAACACCAAAGGAAGGGGGCGGGGCGCGTGCCCCATTAATGAAACATTCTCTCTGTTGGCATTATTTTAAGAAATATGCTAAGAAAAACTTCGATTTGTTCCCGAACCCACTTAAAAATATTAACAGTCCCATACCAGTTCCGAATTTGTACCGAAAACACGTGGAAATGAGGGGCGAGGACTAATTCCAGACCTCGAAACTCTTAATATTGATAGTAGAATTATAATAAAGAAAAGTAACGAAATTTGTTAATTTCAAAACACAATAAGCTACAAACACCACGTTGTGTAATTTCTAATCACGATAATAAATTAGTATTGTATTTAAGCTACTTATTCCATAGACCAGTGGCAACTTACAAAAATGCCAAATGTTTGCATCCCTCTAGGTATGATGTGTGTAAAATACAAAACTCAAAATAACGTTCGTGTTACCATGTGATCCTCTGTGACTGACATGAACCTTTAATAATTCTCCATATTAGCTGCCTTTATATGGCGTTCGATGTACTTCTCGTTCATGATTCAGATGTGTTCATTGCAGAATATGATGCAGTGTCATTGGAATAACATAAAAATTGATATTTTTTCCCCACAATCTGCAAAACTGAATTCTGAATGCATATATACAGGGTGGTACGGTTACGGAACGACAAACATCGTGAGGTGATAGTACAGTGAAAAATAAAGAAAAAAACCGAGGCAACGGGGGGAAATTCTGAGGCGGTACGGAGCTTCAGAATGCCGAAACCGTGGGAAAATGAACTTCAGAGCAGATTATTGAGAAGACGAAAAATCGGATAATAGGCGGTTGAGAGGAAACTAGAGGAAATCACACCCGGGCTATCCATAAATGCATATTGGAAAATGCTACAAGCAGGGTGCAAGGAATTCCCAAAGGAAGTAGGGGATTCCCCGAAAGTCTTGCAAGTAAAGATGGGTCGACAAGACCACAAATGGGATGAATTGCCAACAGGTTACAATAATTCATTGCCGGCACATAGATATCTCAACGAGAATTAATGTTACGACCATTTTTATAAAATAATGCGTGGTTGCATATCATACAAGGGTAATAATTAAAGACAGTCAACGAGCGTTTGGCTTATTAATTGTCAATGAGAGAGACTAGGAGTATCCAGTCGGATGGTGGTAAGTACGCATTTCAACAGCTGCAGCGTAGTAAAAAACTCGTTGGTCGAGTGGTCAGTGCTATCAGGCGTCCGTGATGTCACAGCAGTCTTGCATCGATGCCCGCCTGGAAAAGAATCATTAGATTCGTTAGTAGAAAGAACTCAATGTAATACAGCAGCCAAAGAAGTATGACAATGAAGAGAGAAAACAAACACGCGTGTGTGCGAGACATCAGGTGTCAACCGTTGCAAGGCGAAAAGTAGCAGGTTTTCCATACGATGCCACAAGCTTAAATAGCTCAGTCACAAGAAAATATGTGTTAACGGCCATGGCAAATTCTAGCTGCGTCGTAAACGTCAAAGAGTAACTTTGTAGCTGGAGTTGTGGCCACTGCTGTCCGCAGCAATGGGAGAATGTAGTGAGTGTGCGTAGCAATGTGTAGCTTAGAATATTGTTGGAAGAAACACTTGAAAATATCTTACAAAAAGAAGTTACGGGTGTTGGAATGCATTAACGATCACAACCATTCGGACGGACCTAGATGTTAATGTGCGTGCTTCGGGTCCCGGTCACGAGTTCAACTTCCGTCCTTGTCTCCTGAAAGCAGTCGTTCGGAGCCAAATTGACCACATATTGTAGGTCTCGTCATTACTTGCGCACTAGCTCGTCTATAACTCGTATAACAATTCAATCAAGCACAAGACCCCTGGAGTGAATAGTATTTGGTCTGCTTCGCGTTGGAGCGGATTTCAGGGCCTACACAGAAATGTGGATAGGTATAGACAATTCTAGTACATAAACTGCGATACATGAATCAATCTAATGTATAATCTGGGGAGAGGAGGGTAGCGACCACAGTCTTTAATTACGGGCTAGGTGACGAGAAGATGTTTTGGCATTGACACTCCATCACATACAAATAACATCCTAATGACAAATTCTGCATTTTCAACTATAATCTGACCCTCTTCGTTCACACTCGCGCAACGGACAGAGTGGCAATAGCAATAGGATCCGCCCCCTTGACCAAAATACCACTGGTACGTGACACAGGCTAACGAGCGTCAAAACTCATACACTGGAGAATACACAATACAGCGTTCCTACAAACTAGCACGCAAAACATCCAATGTTCCATTGCCGAGTTCCAAATCAGAGTTGCTGGAATGTTCACATACATTTTTTCGAGTATTCTAATATAGATATATTTTTCATTGCAATAGCTACATGTTCGTACGTTCCGACTCAGCTTGGATTCATCATTCTCTTGCACGCATTTTGTTTGCTTGTGTAGAATAGACAGACTGAACTATTTAAGCTTGTGACATCGTATGGAAAGCTTTCTACGTTCTACCTTGCATCGGTTTACACATGATTTCTAGTACATGCGTGTTTGTCTTCTCTCTTCCATGTCATACTTCTTTGGCTGCTGTATTACATTGCGTTCTCTCTACTAACGAGGCCGAACGTGCTTCTTCATTAACCAATAACCTCCGTCCATCCTTTCCATGCTGTTACGCTTTAATCATTCACCTGACTGTTTTCCAGGCGGGCTTCAATGAAAGACTGCTGTGACATCAAGGACACCTGATAACACTAACCACTCGACGAACGAGGGCGCCTCTTTTAATACATTGAAGCTGTTGAGATGCGTACTCACCATCATCCGACTGGATACTCCTAGTCTCTCTTGTTGACAATAAATAAGCCAAACGCTCGTTGACTGTCTTTAATTATCACCCTTGTCTGATATGTAACCACGCATTTTTTTATAAAATGGTCATAACATTAATTCTCGTTGAGATATCTATCTGCCGGCAATGAATTATTGTAACCTGTTGGTAACTAATCCCATTTGTGGTCCTTTCGACCCATCTTTACTTGGAAGACTTTCTGGGAATCCCCTACTTCCTTTGGGGAATTCCTTGCGCCCTGCTTGTAGCATTTTCCAATATGCATTTATGGATAGCCCGGGTGTGATTTCCTCTAATTTCCTCTCAACCGCCAATTAGCCGATTTTTCGTCTTCTCAATAATCTGTTCTGAAGTTCATTTTCCCACGCTTTCGGCAGGCCGTAGCTCCGTACATCCTCGGAATTTCCCCACGTTGCCTCGGCTTTTTTCTTTATTTTTCACTATACTATCACCTCCCGAATTTTGTCGGTCCGTAACCTTACCACGCTTGGCACATTACCACGCTATAAACAGGAACAATTTATATTCATTTAGGGGTTAAGTGAGGCATGCGGCATCGAACTGCTGAAAGCCTGCGCTAACCGAACAAAACCTGACCTGAATAAGTCTAATCTAACCTTGCTGGTAATTGAAACAAGTTGCAAGTGGAAGCGGATGCAGTGTAAATTCCTCATTGAGGTTTCATTTCCTTTATTATTTCAAAAGAAAATGTGTTTTTAGGTTATTGAATCATTAACCCATATTAATGTTACATACCATTCTCTATCACAATAATAAATTTATGGCAAAACTGACTTCAGAGATGCATTTCCTGTAAAATTTTAGCCAAAAAAAATGATATGTTATGCGACCCACTTCTCATTCAAGAAAATCGTAATTCAATATGGCGACCGTGAAGGATCATACCTTCCACCCAGTACCGAGTTCAGTTTACTTTACCTACACCAAAGGAAGGACAATTTACAGGAGAAAGGTGATGTTACCAGATTGAGTAGGGTTGTCGAAACACAAACTTTAGGAGCTCTGGTCCAATGTTTTTAGGGTGAAATACGTGGATATACGGCAGAGTATACATGCTTCTGCAATAGTGTGGAGTGGGAACTACGAGACATGGAGGCCAGGAATTGGGGATAGGCCTTAAATGTTATTTGCTGTAACTGTTATTGGAAATTTGCAAATCGAAGTTGAAAAAAAAACAATTGAAGAAAATATGTTAATGGACTCCGGATGTTAGTGGTGTGCAAAGAGGCACTATAAGGAAATTTTTCTTGGGAGGTATTAGTTGAATCCCACGAGCAATGAACAGGAAAGTGACAAAGTGTTTGCTTCATGGAGTGAGTGTCCCCCTCCTCCGTCGCGGTCTTGCCTGTCGTGGGAGTCATTCATAGCAGGAATGTCCGCTATGCCATTAATAAGTAAAGCCATTAGTAATCCTCCGCCTGTTGCCATATCCGAAAGGACTGGAGTGTGTTTTTTTACGAATTAATTGTTCTCCTGTTGTTTTCATACTATTTTTAAATAGCTACACGTCGGTTTGTAAGTGTTGAAGTATCAGCGACAATTACTTTTTAAGAACGAGTTGTGTAGACTGCTCAATATTGGTTAATAGGGTAGTCTCTTTTGGTGCAGATAAAGCAAAAACTTAACCCCAGTACCTATTAGTGTATATTTGCTTTTCATTCCTATCAGCATTTCTTAAAAAATAAGAGTATTTTTCAGGGTTTTAATAATCATTAGTATATTTTTAAAAACTCAGACCAGCTGGGGCCAGGCGGGTTTTATCAGGTTTTAGAAATGGAAAGTGAGGTTAAGTTCCGTAGAACCTATCCTGGAATCGTTAATTGTCGAAAGAAAGAAATGACAAGATTAAATAGCATGGTAAAGAAAAACTAGTGTGAACCTGAATTATTTCATTACATTTCCTAATGTGTATATACACGAAAAGTAAACGGAAAATAATTGTATCGGTTCTGCGGAACAAATGCCAAAAAGTGAATGGATGTTAACGTAAATTTATGTTCAGACTTCAGTAGCTCTGTTGGTAACGGTGTATCACTACTGTTGAATCGAGAAGCTAGGAACGGGTCATGTGTGGGACGAGGGGAACATCATTTCATGGTACATGCACTGGATTCAAGCCGAGGCGTAGTTCAGAGCGTAAGATAATTGTAGATCCCGGCATTCTGCCCTTGATTAGTGATATTGAGAAAATGTGGAGAACCCCATTGGAGATGTCTCACTGATCCACCTGAGCACGGTCTGATTATTTAAAAACAATTCTTTTCAGGATTTTAAGCAACTTTGGCTCAGACAGAGTGAATGATGATGGGAGAATTGGTGGTATAAAGAACGTGGGAGTAAACGGGACAAGCCCGAGAAACTCCACGCATAAGGAATTTGTCCACCACAAAGACAACACAGGCACAAGGCGGGATTGAACCAAGGACTCCAGGCACAAGACGCGAGCGCTCTTCCTGTTCCCGTCCAGTTCCCTTCCAGTTAACTGCTGCGGTATGACCAGGATCTGAATTACCGCTCGATCTTGTCAGTGTTACTTGGCCGTCTGGCACACCAACCACCAGGTGGTGCTTATTTCTTTAATCATTTATCCTCCTGTTATTTCGTGCTTATCTATGTGCTTCTGTGGATAACAAGTAAAAAATAATTATTTGATTTGTAAGAAATTTATTAATAATCATTGAAAGTGAAGAACACCAATATCAATAATGTTTAGCTAGATGGAAGAGCTAATTAGGAAAAATAGTTTATTCTGAATAGTGGCTGGGCTCGAATACTTACTTGTATTTTAATATTACAAAAGAAAACTATTGTACATTTTAGACAGCTTTTTATTCTCGAGCTAGGACGGCAGTTGTGATTGTATTCCAACAATTAAAATTGCATTTACCTTCATTATTGTGCACTTCTTCAATACACGTGGACTTACTCAACGTTTCGTATATTTTTGATAAAATTATTTTTTCTAATCTGATTTCTTACCTATGCTAGCAATGATTTCGGAGCTCTAAGTCTTATTCATGTATGTGTGATTAGGCATATATTTTGTTTTACACTCGTTATAGTTTCGTTGTTTTCTGCTTTTATACCCGCGAATTTTCATTGTCTTGGGGTACTTACAAACTTTAATCACATCTTACAGTCGGCATTGTTTTTGACTGCATTTATAATATAGATTTTTCGAGCGTACTTCACTCAGTATACTGGTCATTGAATCAGTAATCAATAATTCAATTCATAGATGACAATGCGCAAATTTTTAAACCCCTCCCTACTATGTGAAAAACGGATATATCGACCTGTAGCAGATCAGATGTATGCTACTCTGTTTGATGTCTGTTTTGGGTCTTAAAACAGAACTTTGCCTGTTTTTATGTTTATTCATGGTAAACAGGGCAAAATCGGGCTCAATCTCCTATTTCTTCCCTCTAAGCATGCGAATTGAATGAAACATGACTGAAAACGAACATTGACAGTTTTTCAACATGCCGGATTCAGCAGCCCTGCCGATACAGACCTGTAACAGCACCAGAATCTTGTTAAATCTTGAAGGAAGATTGGTAAAACGTACAAAATATCATGTGAATGAGTTGACACAAACTAGAATTCATAGAAATTGATGGGGAATATGAAAGTATTATAGATACGACATAACCTACGGCAAGGGTAGACGTTATATACTGAAAAGACGTGGAAATGAAGCCATCCCATTTTCTAGGAACGAAGCTTTGCTACAAACATCACGCTGGGAAGTCTCATCGACATTTCTGGGACGTACCATTCTTGTCTCTCTAACGTCTCAATGTCCCGTTGCGACACCACATCAGCACGTCCCATGGATGTATCAAAGGTAGACATTTGGAGGTCGCAGGGCTGTCGCATTTACGTCACCGGGTGGTTTTGTGATCTCTATGCGACGTGAGAATATCACGGGTATTACGTTTTTGCGATATCGATGCGACCTCGCAATGCTGTTAGGGTAATTACCTCCACTTCCAACAAGATGCGAACACTGTCAACTTTATAATCATGTTTATAATCATGGCTACCTCTCAATGCCAAGTACACCGAACTGTGGTTACTGCACTGATTCTGATAACACAAAAGAATTTTCAGACCTCAACTGGCCACTTAAATGTAAAATATGAAGCAAACAACATCCTGTGTACAGTTATAAATACAAAAAAAATCAGAACCAACTCCAGACAAACCCGGACTTGTTTTACCTCTTCGCCCACCAGAGATCAAACGATCCCAGCCAGCAATCTCCTCCTCATTCTACTATCGTCCAATCCACCTATTACTATCGTTCATTTTATCTCATTTATCACCATTACCTTACAAAACTTCTGCTCATTCCAAAGACAGAATGTTCTAACCCAGTTAGAATTCGCAGCACGTGCAGTACTTAATAGAGCGTGCGTTGGATTATTGGGGTGTCCAAGTTTTCTCACAAGTTATACTTCAGTGATAAGTCCCTGGACTCGACAGACAATGTAGTTAAGTTGAATGGTGGTAGAATTAGTAGATACAGACATTTTAAAAACAGAATTGCAGAACGTTTTATAACATGAATCTCCAACCTAGCTACTCCGGTCCTTATATGTATGGTCCATACAAACCAACTGGAAACCACAGTTTAACGTGTATCGATATCCTCCTCTTTCTCAACACATTTTGTTTCGATTATCACCACTATCACAGAAAAGTGTCCATCTAAATTCAACAAGTGCCCATCCATTTTCCATCGTGCCCAGAGTTGCCCTTGGGCAGAACGATTAATCCTCATCTCTCCTTCTGAATGTTTGTGGCGTAAAATTGCACTTCATATCCATTGCTTATTAGCCATCAACATCATCATAATGAATCATCAAACCAACAAATGATTATAAGCATAACGCTTATATTGACCACGATGTATAATGATTTAAATAAAATAAAGAATAACTAACTAACTAACTAATTAACTCTATGGCTTATGGAACTCGCAAGTTCATCGCCGTAGTAACGAAGTACAAGACTGGATTGTATCCTGGGCAACATCAAGCCAGTTTTTATCACGAACACCTACTTTTCGAGGATCTCTTCTAATATTGTCCTCCCAACGACGTCTCGGTTATCCCAATGGTCTCCTTCCACCTGGCCTTCCAACTAGGATAGAGTATATAATCTTCGATTTTCCCCATGCAAGCTATATGGCCTGTCCACCTTAGACGTCGCAATTTCATAATTTTTACATCTGATGAATCGTACAGTTCGTGGAATTCTTCATTATGCGTTCTCCTTCATCCTCCAGTCATCTCTTCCAGTTTCGGCTTGTATATCTTTTTCAAAGCCTTATTTTCAATCACACGTAATTTATGCTCATCTGCTAGGGTCGTACTCCAACTTTCGCAGCCGCAAAAATATTACCGGCAAAATAACCGTTCTGTATGTTTTCAATTTCAATTTATTTGATATTAATCAAAATGTTAGAAGTTTTTTGGACTAAATAGAACCATGCGTTGTCCAGTACTAAGGGAGATTTTTTATTCTTCCCATTTTTGCTTGTTACGTATGCTCCCAAGTATTTAAATTTGTTTACTTTCTCTATGACCTCATCCCTAATTCTTATGTTTTTATTTCCTTCATTCCTGTGTCTTGGTTTGTTATCATGTATTTTGTTTTATCTATGTTTACCTTTAGACCTACCTCATCGCACGCTTCTACTAAGACATTGATGTGGCTTTGTAGTGCATCAATATCGTCCCTTATCAAATCTACATCATCCGCGTATACGAACAGTTGATTCAAATCAGTCAATGATAGTTTCTTTTTCCCCCTTTATTTTCTTTTTAAATCGCATATTCTAACGCAACGTTAAACAGTAGTGGTGATAATGCATCGCCTTGTTCCAATCCGTAGCAAATCTTGAAACTATCTGACATTTTATTCCTATCCGTACTCTGCCTATAAAATCGTTGAGACATATCTTCACTAGTTGAACCAGTTTCCTTCGGAATTCCAAATCTATATCAGGATACTGTATATCTTTTCCCATTTGACAGAATCATATGCTTTCTTAAAATCTATAAATAGCTGGTGAACTGTCCCATATCTTCTCCAAAATTTGTCAAGGCGAAAATCTGGTCCAACGTGAATCTATTTCTTCTAAATCCTAAAATAAAGGATATATAATTAAATGTTGAACCTCCCTTAGACCAACCCCAATCCTAAGCATCCTCTGCTCCTATACATCCCTTCCCTATAGAGAGGGCGTAATTCTCTAGTGGTTGTTAGCCACTTTGGTGGCTAATAAAAGAGCTCTTAGATCTCTTGCAATAACAATTTTGGGAAAAAATGTATTGAATTTTCTGAAGTAAGCTAATTTTCTGTAATAATTCACTTACAAATAAGAACTAATTTAGTGTATATATATTCTACTCGCTTTGCTTCGCTGGGGGCGCTGCCCCCAGACCCCCGTGGAAGCCACGCTCCCAACATGGAGGTTTCGGTGGCTGCGCCTCCCTTACCGTAAATAGAGACTCTCTGGACGACTCCATGGTACAAATATATATTCAACGGGGGGGGACATATCGGGGGTTTTCACTATTTTTGTGACATACTGGTCATGGTACACTATCATGGCAAACTTTGTTTGTCTAGCTTTAGTCTGTTAGAAAATGTGTTTTCGGTCGGCCATTTTGGACTAATGATGCTGATTTTCCCAAACCTTTGTTGTATTTTCCTAAACTACTAGTTATGATACACCTTTATGCTAAATTTCGTATCGCTAGCTAATACGCTGTGGGAAACGGATTTTTTAAAGTCTGCCATTCTATATCCAAGATGGCGTCTTTCAGCTCATCTCGTAATATTTACGTAACGTAGTGGTGATTTTTTCCTTTGTTCCAAATCTCATTTGAGTAGCCCCAGCCGTTTAGGATGTGTATTCTATAAAACAGTGAGTTTGGCGGCCATTTTGGATCCAAGATTGCCAACTTTCTTAACATTTTACTATATTCTCGTGATTTACACGTGAAGGCACAACTACAAATAAAATTTATATCTCTAGCTCAAACGGTGTTGAAAATGATTTGTGGGCGGCCATTTTGAATCCAAGATGGCGACTTTCGCAAAATATTGTAATATTTTCCTAAATTACAAATTATGATACACATTTATCCAAAATTTCGTATCTCTATCTCTATCTTAAAATGGATTTTAAGTCCGCTATTTTGGATCCAATATGGCGTCTTTGGGTACATTGTGTTATATTTTCGTAACCTACAATTGATAATGTACCTCTATACCAAATTTCATTTCAATAGCCCCAGCCGTTTAGTCTCCCTATTCTATACAACAATTGGTTTGGCGGCCATTTTGGATCCAAGATGGCGACTTTTTCAAAATTTCGGATTTTTCCCTTTACCTACTCATGGTCCTACACCTTCATACCAAATTTGGTGTTTCTGGCTCCAGTAGTTTGGCCTGTGAATTATGATGATGAGTCAGTCAGTGAGTGAGTGAGTGAGTGAGTGAGTGAGTGAGTGAATCAGTGACCATGGGGCTATATAGTATATGGACTCGCTTTGCTTCGCTGGGGGCGCTGCC
>JAGDQP010002947.1:0-77464 GCA_022664845.1 Lepisma saccharinum
GATTTGCTACTATCCAAAATCTTCTGTATCTCCTCGTATAGGTCTTCGACTTCCTCCTCCGGGTGCGAGGTTGTTGGAGCATACATTTGTATAATTTCCATACTGTATCTCTTGTTAAACTTTATTGCTACCTGTGCGATTCTATCTGAAATTCCTTCAATTTCTGTGATCCGTTACTTCAGGTCTTTATTAATTATAAATCCAACGCCTGTCGCTTTTCCAGTTTCTGTTCCTTTGAAGTAGAACGTGTGCCCTGACGGTAGTTCCAACTGTTCTTCATTCTTCCTCCACACTTCTGATAATCCAATGATGTCCCACTTAATCCTCTTGAGTTCATTCTGCACTTCTTCTAATTTGTCCTCTCCTGCAAATGACTGACAGCTGACTGACTGACTTGTCGCCACGTATAGGTCCGTTCGAGTTGCCGTGTCGGTGTCCTGGCAGTCTACAGTCCAAACCCGGGCATTTTGACCCTCTGACTTCCTGCAGGACTGACCGCTGCCGTTGCCAGCTGCATTCCGTCCTCCGGGTAATGAGGGCCTCCGAGGCTGTTTCCTTGCTTGTACCATCATATGTAAAGAAAGGAGGGGTGCTAACATTTGACTCACCACGCTGTCAGCTAATGCGGGTTGGTGAGCAGCCCATCCATGTTCGTTCGCCAAGCAGTTGCTTGGGTACTAACAGGCCCCAAGACGTGAACGTATGCATTGGACATTACGCGTCTACCCCGGTCGGTTCCCTTAAGTCTCAGCAAGAGGAATTAAGGGGTCTCCTCCCATTTAGTGGCAGAAGCCTTTTGGGGCGACAGTCCCGGTTTGCTGGTCCTGTTCCGGTCCTGTCCCGATATCTAGGTGTATATCGTACCGATCTCAATTGGTATTTTTTCCTCGAAATCTACCTAATAAATATATTAAAATATGCTTTTAAAATATATACATATGCAGTAATAAATGAAAGTAACAATAAAGTATGTAACGTCGCTGTGCAAATTTTCATCGTTTTATGACGTCGGGAAATAAGCAAAATTAACGTAACAAAATTTGAGGACACCGCGAACCATTGTGAACTAAAGGAAAGAATGTAAAAATCACTACTGGTTACGTTCGAAGGCTTTGGAATGCCATTAGGGAAGTGTCCGGAAATCCTTTAAATTCTGATTTGTTTGTAAAATTAGAATAATTTTAAGCATTATCATACATATTTATACACATTTCATTTTCAGATCAACCATAGATCCTCCTCAAAAGTTCAGGACTATTCCCGAAAGATTGTCTCTGATCGGAATGGTACCTAGACTAAGACCCTTGCTTCTACCTTTCTCCCACAAAAGCAAATGCGGTACTTTCAACAGTAAAACCCGACTGCGGTGTTTATTTGATTTGCCAGCGTCCCAGGGTCGCGGGTTCTAGTCCCTCTTGATATGGATAATTGTGCATTTTAACAAGCATTGCGAGTGTGGAGTTTAAATTCCCATACCTCACCATTGGCGTTCTTAATTCCACGACATTAGAACCTACAACATGGAAGCCTGGGCGTTATCCGATCAGCCAGAAGTTGCTCATTTCATCTCATTCTTTTCTTGCTGAATGTATCTTTCCGAAGTACTAAGAATGTCATCTTCCTTGGAGGAGAATACGAGGAAACGTAGGTAAGTATTGTGATATTATATCAATAATGTTTAAACTTTTTTTTCTCATAACTGTATGTTCTTGTGTTATTTACATATAAAGAGTACGAAAAAAAAAAAAAAACGAAATCCATTTGAAACAAAATGAAGTTGGAACCAGAGCTGAAAGTCCTGAAAGTTCTGTAGTCCAGGTCACCCCTGAAAGAAACACTGTTTAAATGCAATGGTGACCTGGACTACAGAACACGAAAATACGACGCCAAAAATTCCTAGTTCATTAAATTACCAGACCGGGTCCAGTTTTCGAATCGGGTCAGCTATGTTGGGCTCAGGTCGGGTTACCGAAAGTGACCCGGTTTCAGCTCTGGTTGTAACTCCTAATAAGTATTAAACAATGACATCTACCTGCAACGAAAGTTTCATTGCGGGAAATTAATTTTCTGGACTCGCCTTGGCTTTCTGCAATTTTCATTTGTCCATTTTATGATCTACTTTGTTCCGTTAAATCTTTGCTCCGTTTCCAACAGAAAACAAAATAGCCTTCCCATTCTCTCGGACAATATTCCCGAAGTTCACTGTGCTGCTCCTAACCGCAAGACCTTTACGAAAAGAATATATATAATTTTCTGAACATTGTATTCCCCCCTTTCCCTTTACATTCTACAGTTCTGCTACTTCCATCCCTCCGTTCCCTTCGCAAAACAAATACAGTAGATATTGCATTGTCGAAGTTTAACGAAGTTGCCCTCTTCCGGAGATAGCCGAAGATTGCTCATTCTCCAGCCCGTAGCTATAAGTGACTGTCCAGAGCAGCAGAAACCATCCACCTAGGCACCTACCTTGGCAGAAACCGACGAAATAAGCGCTCAGGGCCTGACTTGTGTTTGTTCTTTGTTTTGGTTTGTGGTTGTTCCCACTTCACTTCCCTTCCCTCCCTGTGCTGCTTTGGACCATGTAATTTTAAGACGATTCATTTAAATGGGAATATTTCATAACACAGAAATTCCCAAAAAAAGGGTCTGATGACCATGTTATTTGATCGTTGCAGCTGGTGCTGTATGTGAAGTTTGATGAACACGTCATTGGGGCACAGATATAGAAACTTAATACGTAAACGTACAAGCTAGTTAAAAGTGGCTGATGCTTATATTTACCAAATATTGTTTGTGGCAAGCAGAAGTTTTCAGGCTTTCGGCGTTCTGAGGAACGAAGAACAGGAAAATTTGAGGTAAGACATTATTATTATTATTTGTATATAATATGGCCCTATTTGTGTCTTATAAAATAACATTTGTCGGGGAAGAATATAACTTGGCAGTACTATAGTAGTGACGCACCAATTTTAAAATCACCAAAACCAAACGAAAATCACTTAAAACACACACATTACGTGTTCATGGGAGGCGAGCGGTTTACGCAATTGTCTTCTTGCACTTTTTGTAGATTATCTTAGATTAGTGGCCATATGAACGTGGAGGTTAGGTGCGGTCATGTATCATTACAAAATGTATTTTTATATGTTCAAATTTATTATTAATAATTCCTTATTTTCCTTTTTCGTAAATTATCAGAAATTACTGAACATATGAACGTGGAGGTTAGGTAAAGTTAGGTGCGGTCATGTATCTTTACAAAATATATTTTGACACATATTCACACTTACCTTCAGCACACAGGCGTGTTAACTCTCCCAATTTCCATTAGAAAGTTGTGTACAATTGTTTCGGGGCCTTTTCCTTTCCTTACATAAATACTCTGCTAAATAACCTTAAAAATGCACTTTCCCTCGTCATTTCCATACGATTCAATAGCAACAACGCAAGAAGTGTCATAATCATCACAAAGACGTCATTTCAACGCTGCCTTACCGCCATCCACATAACAACTGTAACTCTACGCAAAATAGTTCCTTCCGCCACAACATGCAGTGCGTCCTAAAACATCTTCAAAACACACTAAAACTATATCATTATTCACTTCAAATGTTACCAACATCAATATTTACCTCCCTAATACTCTCAAACATCACACAATTATTTCAATTCCTCCTGTAAATTTCTAAAAATTGGTGCGTCACTACTATAGTTAACCCTATAACTTTCCTCATGATGAATTACTACTTCGGGTTAAGTTAGATTTGAGTAAACTAGTTTGCAGGGAGTTTCTAACATTTGCAGCATCTCCTGGCAATGATTCTAACGTTATAAATTAACTAAGTTCGTTTGGAATCATTCAGGATCGGTTCATCACTAACCAGAGGTTACGTAAAGTTAGGTTCGTTTTCGTCAGAAATAGCACTTCTTTAATGGGGCTATGGTGCAGTTTATGGCAGCCATATCTTGCAGTATATACGCTTTATAGCACTCATTTCGGCATTACTTCCGAGGTTGGTCGTCCGTCTGGTTTTCAACTAAAAGCCTGATGAAAGCTACGAAAATTTTAGAATCATCAACTTTTACGTCCAGTTCACTTGTTTTCTGTTTCGTTCGGTTGCCGCGCAGGATGGGGATGTTCACATTTATTATTAATAATTGCTTTCTTGCATTTTTCGTAAATCTCTTAAATTACTGACCATGTAGGTTAGGTATAGTTAGGTGCGGTCATGTACCTTTACACTTTTTGTTCTCATATACGTGACAGTTCTTTTCGTCGGAACAAAGCTTACCACACTTTGTGCAATTTGTTGTTAGATTTATTAATCAATGGCTTTCATACAATTTCAAAGATTTTCCTCAGTATCACCGTATTGTTTCACTAGCTGTAATACTGTTAACTCACATCCAGGACAACGTTCCTGTACACCTGTAACAATGTTCCCAATATAAATACTCGTATTTTTCCCCACAATCCAATCATGCGGTAATCTTCCGCCAAGTAGTTCCCTCCGCTTCCCAAATAGTTCCAGGTTTATCACCGATTATACAATAAAATAAACTCACTCAACTTTCGTTCTTTTTTGTACATTATAAGCCACACAAACGAGCAAATTATCCAGTTCTTCCCTGTAAATTTTCTAAGTATTACTAGAAACGGACGACCGACTTTGGCAGTTAACCCTGGTGCCATGCGGATGAATACAAATGTCGCCTCTTTGTGTTGTGAATAACACGTATCTTTCTGCAAATACCACACACGAAGACGGGTTAAGTGAAGTTGGGGGTTATTTTTATGCGCGATGCACATCATGTAAATATTTCAGTTCAGTTAAGTTGTATAATGTGTAGCAGTAGTCTGCTAATAAAATGGGCATTTGTTTACTATCGCCGGACCAGAACAAAATCACAAAAATTACCTCTCACGTTCGCTGTTTTTTTCCTTTATTTGCTCAGCGACTGACCAAGGGCACTTGGAGCTTAGGCATAGTCAGGTTCGGTAGTTTTTTTTTCCCTTGTGCACAGCGACTAATCAAGGGCACTTGGAGGTTAGGTTCGTCGTTTTTGTTTGTCCAGCCTACTACAGTGTGTGAGCTCCACTTCAGTTCTTGTACCAGGAATTTCTGTCGATCACGCTTCAACAAACACGAATACATGTATGTAGACAATGTCTTTCACACAGTATCTTTATCTTTTATGTACACTAACGTATCGTCCGCGAACAGCTGTATTGAACAGTGTTTAACTAATGAAGGCATTTCATTTATATACAAAATATAAAGCAAAGGCCCTAGCTTACTTCCTTGTGGAACATCAATATCAATATCAGTCTCACTTGACAACTTGTTTCCAATCTTAACACACTGTTTTCTGTCACTTATATAGTCTTTAATCCATTCTAACAAATCATCTCTAATTCCCATTTCTTGTAACTTCAGACACAACAGCGATCTATTAATTGGCTCAAATTCTCTTTTCAAGTCAATGAACACAGCAATAACACTTTCATTTTCATTAACTGCCCTAGTCCAATCTTCTAGTACAAAGTTAATAGCAGGTTCAGTTGAGTGTCTTTCTCAAAATCCAGCTTGAAATTCAGTTAATACATCAGTTTCTTTAACATGTTTTAGTAGCTGTTCATACACTACATTTTCAATCACTCTGTCTAGTGCAGGTAACACATGTATTTAACTTGACCGGCACTTTACCCTCTATTAATAATGACCGCTTAATAATATTACAAACTTTTTCCCCAATGATGTCCCAACACTTTTTCAATACAACTACATTTGACTGTTAAATCTTTACCTTTGATATTTATAACAATTTTCTTAATTTTGCCATTATCTGGTATATCGAATTTGCAAAAAAAAAAAAAAAAAAAAAAGGTAGAATTTTGATTAACTTTATTCACGTATGGAACTTGCGGGATATTTTCCACAATGTCTTTGACACTTTCACCAAAAAAAAAATATTAAGTTCGCTACCAGTGATTTCTTCATTTTGTTCCATACAACCATGAATTTAAATTTCCTTTACAGAATCTTTTTTTTTATTTAGAACTTCTTTCAAAATAGTCTACAGTTTCTTCCCATCACTTCCACATTGATTAATTTTCTTAGATAAGAACTCGCCTTTTTGACTTCCGAAGCACTGCCACAAACCTGTTTCTCCTACTTCTATAATCTTTCCAAGCAGCTTCCTCTTTCCTCGCATTAACTACCTCACTATTAAAAAATTTACAGTATCTTTCCTTAGAAATCTTGACATCATCTCTACGTGCCTTATTAACCTCTTCTTCTAAAAGCTGTATGTACACAGTGACTTCTCCAAGATCTGGTTTGGTAGTATTTATTTCTTCTTTCCTTTTAAGCAGCATCTCTCTCAGATCTTCCATTTTTATTTTCCCCAATTGTGTCACTATAACTAGAAACTTTGCCGTCACTCACAGCTCTTCATATGACGACCCTCAACGCGGATGCAGCGATATATTCCGACGTACTTTTCATTTAGTGGTTCAACACTTCCTTATACGTTACAAACTTTGCATTTTCGTGTAGTTTTTAAATTTTTTGGGTTCTACGAACTGTACTTGGGTAAAGATTCAACTGAACTGCCAGGGGTAAGCAGTAGTAAGGGCAAGTTAATGCTTAATACGGGTTAGTCTTCTATACATATGGTATAGTGGATCATAACAGCTTACTTCTAGTCAAACTGGATAGATTATGATACTGTACGAGGGTTATTTTCTATATTAACCACTTCACCTATATACAGCTTCTAGTGTTTTTAATTTCGGATGCTTCTTTAAGGGCGTGCTGTGTGAATATTTGGACAATTTAGAAGGCTCTATGGGTCCTTGCACTGACTTCATTTACCCCATGATGTATGTTCGTCTCGAGAGAGTCTTGATGTTTGTGATTACAACGTATTTTCAGTAATACTGCAACTTACTTCTTCGAATAAACTTTAGATATAATTTGTCGACTGTACACTAGGGTATGTCATGTATATGCATGTTTTATTTTCGACTTGGTGTGTCAGTTTTCCTATGTATTGTCCAATTGTAAGTAGATTGGTTAAAAAAATTAATATGGGAAAGTCTTTTTAGCTAGCGGGAAACTCGTTTCTTTTTTTCTAAATAATCAAAATTGACTATTTTCATTGCAGCTTGACATGCACAGCATAACATTTTGTAAAATAACTTATATCAATTGCATACACGTATAAAAGTTTGACAAATGTTTTAAGTTTTATTTCAGGTTATTTAGATGCGGAGTAAAGAGTTAAATGTAATTTATAACCCTTTTCTTTTATTAAAATAGGTTTATTCGTAATTAAAGCAATGTGTTCTTTTCTTTCAGATAAGCAAGAGTGCTAGCAAACTTCTGTTTCTTTTGTCTTTATAATTATTAAGTGGCACAATGGAATCTTCTATGGCTAGAAAAACAAGACATTCTTTTAACACTAAGCTGAGTGAATATCTTGGAGGTCCAAAAAAGTTCCTGGCAACAGAGTTCCCAACTCTACGTGACTGCCTGCAGCAGTGCCTCGATCTGCAGCAAGACCAAATCATAATGCATGACAAGAACCCACGCAATATTTCAATGCAAGAAATCTTTTCCCAGGTTGCTCTTGAGATTGCAGAACGATGGTCCAGTTCGAACAACGAGTTAAAGGAGCCCATAGTATGTGGTTCAAAAGCTATTGAACAAAGGCTTAGTCGGGGTTGGTCCACATTCTCTGAGATAGCTCGAGGTAAAGCAAGGAAAGCTACAAAGGAACGGTGGGAGCCTAAACTTGATAAACTTTTCGACATAGCTTTCTGCAAATGTAAATTGTTATTTGTGCTGAGAATGATGCACCTTGTAAGGGAATGTGTGAAGCAGAAGCCCACTGCCTGTTCAAGTGTCCCTTAATATTTAGACTTCCTAAAAAAGAGCTTCTTTGGATAAAAGTCCAACGAGAAAAAGAAGGTAGTGTTTCCTCAATGCAAGAGTTCCAAATGGATGCTAAAGAAACAGCCAAGCTGATAAAGAAAAACTTACGTAAGTCAATAGAGAAAACGCGGCTCGAGCGACAACGACAGGAAGATTTAAAGGCAAAGCAGCAGGCAGCTACAACCATTGATCCGTCCATTGTTGTCTCTGATTGTGATGAGGTGGAAGAAGACATGGAAATTGATGATTCCACAGAGGAAATAGTGAGTGATAGTGAGCATGACTCTGCCTCAGAAAAAACTGAAAGTTATGTGAAACGAAACTATCTTGATATTAGTAATGCTGCGATTGCATCAGTCAGGTTTGGTGTGTCGTCTACTGCCACTGCAGCTATCATCAACGGTTTTATTGCCGATCTTATGAAGGCTGAGCATCTGGGTAAAGATAAGAAACACCTCGTTTGTGACAGCAAGAAGGTTTTCCGTGCCAAAGACAGTGTTATGAAGTATTCCCGAGTAGAGGAGGATTCCGGTGTAGCAAAAAGTAACATCACTGGCATTTTTGTTGATAGCAGAAAGGATGACACTCTAATTCTTAAGTTTTATGAGACCACAGGCACTTTCAGGAAATGTACTATCAAAGAAAGTCATATTACTGTGACAGAAGAGTCAGCAGGTCGCTATCTTACGCACTATACACCGGATCCCAAGACAAGAAAAGTGCCACCGCCGAAACAGTGTGCAATTGGATTATTCGACTGGATGAAAGACAGAAGTATAGATCTTAGCCTCGAACTAATTGGCAGTGATACCACTAATGATATGTCTGGCTGGAAAGGTGGCATGCTTCATTATGTTGAAGAACTCCTCAATCGAAGACTTTTTAGGTCTTTCTGCTGTCTTCACATAAACGAGCAGCCATTCCATCACATTGTGGAAAAACTTGATGGACCAACCTCTTCAGCTAAAGGATGGTGTGGTGCTGTTGGTAAACTCTTTTCCAAAGTTGACACTCTGGACAGAAAGACTGAATTTGAGCCAATTCTACTCCTGGAGCCTCTTGTTGATATAAGCGATGATATTGCTAGGCAAATGAACACTGATAGTGTAGTGGCATGGAAGTATCTTCATGCAGTTGTGAAAGGTAAACTCGATCCTGAACTAGCAGCTCTTAAATGTGGTCGGCTGTCCCACAGTAGGTGGCTCACTTGCGGCATGAGGTGCTTGCTGCTCTATATGAGCAAACACAATCTAGGATCCGAAGATACTGAGGTCTTGAAGCTGATTGCAACCTGTAACTCAAGTTTACCTTCCCACGCTCTACGACATTAAAGTGAAACATAATATCAAGAATGGACCTTGGCATCTAATAAAGTTATTCAGACTTTGGCAGAAGCAAGATGCGAGGATCAAGGAAGCCTCAGAGCCCTATCTAAAAAGCGAATCCTGGTGGGCTCATCCCGAGAATGTACTTGTTGCTCTTCTCTGTTCTGATGATAGAACAGAGAGAGTCTTTGCAGTTGACATAATAACGGCAGTTAGAGCTGGAAGTGAACAAGGTAACACTGCAGTGCGGTCTTTTAAAGTTCCAGAAACAGTAAACCTAAATGCTCGAAACCTAAAGGAAATCATTGATTGGGAGGCAGAAACCATCACTGAACCTGTTTTCACAGCATGACTTTGTCCCAAATTGATGCATTGAAGAATACTCCCCTGGAGCTTCCACCATATTCACTCCACATTCAAAGTTGTGAGAGAGCGGTCAAAGTGACTACTGAGGCAGCTGAATCCGTGTGTGGTTGGGCCAAGAGGGATGGTTTTATACTTACACAGTTACGTAATCGAGAAGAGATGCCTACTTTGAAATCAAAAAAAGACTTTTTCAAAGTTTTTCAAGCTTGAATATAACTGTAGCAATGTTGTTTGTGCACGATGCAGGTACACTTCCCAATTGTTGATTGTGTGTACTGAACCATGATAAAAGAACATGTCTATCACAGACAAGCGTAAATTATATAAGGAAGGAAGCTGAGTGATTTTATTGAGGTGCCTTGAAGATCTATATTTATGTGTTCAATGTTTGTTCATCCATCCGTGGTAAATCTAGCTGAAAAGTACTATATGTTATGTGATATACTATTTTCAATTTAGTATTTATTCTTTGTACACATTTTTATGACATGTTATATCCAAATTATTGTAATTAATGGGTGTTTTATTAAGAGCTGTGGCTGAAGGAGGCTGTACTATACTTCAATATTGCGTTTTAATTACTACATAAACGTTATGAAATGAAAGAACACGTCTCTTAACTATCAATTACAGACAAGCGTAATATGTTTAATATGTTCATTATTGCATAATTTTAATTGTCATTTCCCGGTAGGTAAACATCAATATTTTACAAAAATGATACCAGAAATGTATTTCCCACATTCAAATACATTGGATTCCAAACATGCCCGTTCAATATGTTAAAAATAACGATTTTCACTATCACATGACATGCCCTACTGTACACCGTAATACTAATTAATTTTCACACACGCATACGAATTAATACCGAACGAGTGAAGGCGGGTTAGTTAAAGATTGGGTAGGATATATATTTTTTTATAACTAGTGTGATGTTTCTGTCTACAACTTAGTGACAGGTTCACCATGCGGCTGAGCGTTACTAGTGGATACGCCATGTTTATAGTTGAAGAGACCTTCTTGCGATAATAATATAGTACCATGAATTTCACTAAATTATGTTACACTTACGTGATTGAATCTCTCGTTTCTTTTTACACTATCAGTAACATTGACAAAAGTTCCATAGACTACATTCCTCCCGTAAGTTTTACAAATTTGGCTGTTCGCATCTAAAGTTTGTAATCCGCTACTTTCCCCAGAGACCACTGTAAACACCTGCAAATGCCACTTTTCGCAACCCATTAAACTTACTAAAATACGTGCAAAATACCGAAAAATTGGGCATAATGTGTACGGGCTCATGTGATCCGCACAGAACCCATGGTTTATTTCGTATATACTAATTACTAGTTGTATATGGCGTTGAATATGCTCCGAATATCCTTAGTTTCGGATACGTACAATGTATAATGTGGCACAAAATCAGGAGGTTATGTGGGCCAAAAGACACAATGTAGACGGTAGTATGTCTGTCCTTGCATTATCCCTGTTTGATTTTGCATCAGATTCTGTTTCGTATGCATCCAAATGGAAAATAAAAGAAGTAGCTATAATATAGAGTGACTGTTTTCTGCCAATAACAATCCAAAACCATTTAAGTACCCTGTGTTGGGCTGTAGTGAATGAGTTTTCTTTTTGTTTTTTTAAGAACTGATAAAATAAGTAGATTATACGTGATCTTATATTATTTTATGGTCGGTCTATATTATAGCTGCTCTTTTATATAGCATTCAGATTCGTACAATGGAAAATATGATGCAAAGTCAATGAGGTACGGTCTTTTCACTCCTATCAGAGGCCACTTATAGCACCCCTTCTGGAATAAAGATTCTTTCAATATACTAACTACTTGAGACATTGCCCAACGGAAAATAATAATAGGTTTTGGCAGGAAATGGTTTTGCTATCGGCAGGAAATGGTCACAGTATATTACAGCTAATCTCAGCGGTTGGATGGATACAGTGCAGAATCTCATACAAAATCAAGAGATGAAGTGTGGCAAAGTGAAAGTGTGTGTCCTTACACTTATATTACTCCCCCTCGTCTAGGATCACATTTCGCATTGGAAGCTTCCGAAATAATGAAACAAAAGTGGCTAATGTGGGGAATCATCAAATGGTCATATGAGTCAAGGGATTACGTGGTCCCTTGCACATTATGCCTGATTTTGGTATGTTTCATGACTATAGGATTGCAATAATAGGCGTATACAGGCGTTTCCAGTGGTCTGTGGTAGTCTTGCGTTGAATAGTGTGTTTGGTTTTCCCATCGCTGATAATGAGAATATCGAACTTCACTACTAACCCGCCTTCACTTGCTCGACATGGAATGGCCATGCAGCAGTTATAGAATGTTGAAACTGCAAAATGGAGCATGTATTCACATTTTGTATAAAAAAAAAGTAATATCCTTGTGAAAAGAAAGAACAAAAAGTTAACCTGAGTGGGAATCAAACCGTGGCTTCCCGGTTAGTGATGCGACGCACTACTGATTAAGCCACGGGTGCAGCTACAAGTAAAACCATACGTTTTCGAAAGGGTATTTGAAGCACATTCCCTGTTAGGTGTTGGACACGACATTATTACCTGGGTAAATGTCCTCTTGATTTTATATGTTCTGTAAAGTTCATTCCATGCCAAATCATCATAGCTCCCAACCCGACAATCTCTGGTTTCCACGAAAATTGGTAGGATGGTAGATGAGTATAGTGATGTACATACATAATATCCTCAGTGATACACGATATTAGTACAACAGGGTTGCCAACATGATAAGAAACGCAAAATTATAATAATAATAGGTACAAGGTCGACAGCAAAAAAATCCTAACTTGGCTCCTAATTGTAGTAGATCATTCTTCTTGGAATTGTTTTGAAGCTAAGGGAACATAGTTTTTATACAAAATAATATTACAGAAAATAATGTTGCATTTTTTTTTCTTAGAAAGTATAGAAAGTTAAATGCAGTCTATTTGGTGCAAGTTTCATTTTGGAACCTCTTTAGGAACAGGAGTAAAAAAAAATATTCATTATGGACTGTGAAACCCTTCTTGCACTAAACATGCTTAGTGGCAAGTTCAGAGTTGTCTGAAAGTCTTTCACTTGCCGTGTAGTTTCCGTCTGGCTATGGATTTTGTGTAGTAAACCAGTAGTACAAGGGGCTGGTACTATTTTTTGGACATATATTTCTGCGAGTAGCAGGTTACCACCCTTCTCGATTCTGCCAGGACCAGCCAGATTTTCAGCTCTATGCATTTTTTTTTTTCATTTAGTAATATGTTCATTCTTTTGCTCTTGATCGGTGATGCTCCAACTCTACTTAAGCTGCCATTCAATAACTGAAGCTCATCCTGTTCTGTATGTTAACACTTAAATATCACCTTCCTAACGAGTAACAGAATCCCCCCCCCCCTTTTTGCCAACTCTGTGGCTTAGGGAACTCGCAAGTTCATCGCCGCAGTAACATACGTTCGCCGTTGGATTCTATGCTAGGCAAGATCCACTTTATTACAGGAACATGCACCTCTGGAAGATCTCTTCTAATATTGTCATTCCGACGACGTCTTACCTTCGCAACGGTCTCTTTTCCTTCAGCTTAACAACCACAACGAGGTATAATCTTCGTTTTTCCCATTCGAGCTAATTTGTTTCCTACATTATCACAAATCATTTGATCACTGGTCAAATGTAGTCGTTTTTCAATCATCTATGGTTGCTTAGTTGTGTCCTATTGCGTCCTTTCATATCAAATGGTTTGCAACACTGTGTCTTAATATATGTCGTATGCATTGTCTTACACACACTTATCAAATTAATCTACTAACCAGTTAGCAGGGTTGCCACTTTCCTGTTCAATATAATCAAGATATGCTCTGTATCGGGGATCCGGAAGCAGGGGGGTACTGTCACGGAGAAATTTTACCAATTGTAAGCTTTATCTTGTCTTTTTTTAGGAACATTCTAAACTTTTGAAGTTAAAAATTCCTACTGATTTAACAAAATAAAATATACTTTTCTTATTATAAACCAAGGCTTTCCTTTACTGGCATTTTTAAAATTCTCGTTTACTCGTCAATAAAAAGGTGGTGTATTGATCTTGAAAAATATTTTATTATTTAAGCCATAAAAATGTGTGTCTTACCTACACTTTTTGGAAGATGTAAAATTAATTTTTAATCCAGCTTGTAATTTTTAATAACTAACTTACCAGGAAGGTCTCTCTTATACATACCAGGTGCGTAAATATGAAACCGGAATTTATGTACAGAAAAGACTGTGATTGGATGACAATGCCAAGAACTATTTTATTCGAAGTATTGGCCATCGCTAGCGATACCTTTCTGCCATCGTTCCGGCAATGTGTGGATGCCAGACCAAAAAAACTGTGCCTCTTGAGCTGCAAACCAGTCATCAAGCCATTTTCGTAAGATGTGAAGCGCTGGTCAGCAAGTGCGTGTCCCATGGATGCAAATATGTGAAAATCGGAAGGCGCCAAGTCTGGTGAGTAAGCCGCATGCGGAAGACGTAAGCCAAACGTCGCAATCGTTTCCTTGGCCGGTTTTGCTGTGTGAGAGGGTTCATTATCGTCAAGCACAATCACCTTATGTTGTCTTTGGCCATATTCTGGTAGTTTTTCACGCAAAGCTTGATGCAAATCGATCAATTGTTGTCAGTAACGTTGGGTATTAACGGTTTCGCTAGGTCTCAGCAGTTCATAATAGATCACTCCCTTCTGATCCCACCAAACACAAAGCATTGTCTTCCGTCCATAGCGATTTGATCTTGCAGTCGATGTCGCCGGTTCCCTGGAGTTACCGATGATCTTTTACGCTTAGGATTCTCGAAATAGATCCACTTTTCGTCACCGGTCACAACTCGATGGAGAAATGATTTCCTTTTGTACCTGGCGAGCAGAATTTCGCAAGTGGTTTTTCGGTTTTCCTGCTATCGTTCAGTCAATGCATGTGGAACCCATTTTCCCACCTTCTGAATCTTGCCCATGGCTTTTAAACGTATGGAAACTTCTCGTGTCACATTTAATTGATCCGCGAGTTGTTGCGTTTGAGCGTCATCGTCATCCAACAAAGCTTGCAATTCGCTGTCTGCAAATTTTTTCGGTGGTCTTCCACGTTCTTCGTTTCTCACGTCAAGATCACCACTTTTAAATTTTGTAAACCACGCATAGCACTGTGATTTACCGAGAGCATGATCACCGTAAGCTTCGACAAGCATGCGATGTGGGTTCAAATGGTAAAAAAATATCAATGCTGTCCGCACATCGTAGTTTGTAGGTACAAATTGCGCCGTGTTCAACGCTATTAAACACTACACTATGACATGAAACTTGTCTGGTTGTGAGTTGCAAATCGTTATCAGCAGTCAAAACAAGCAAGTAGCGTCAAGGACACAGTTTTACGGTAACCACAGTGACAGCTAACGCCGTTTATGCACAAATTCCGGTTTCATATTTACACACCTGGTATAGGCTTATAAGTAACCTTCGCAAAAATTGGTTATCACTGGTCCAGAAATTTCAGGAGTTAAAAAAAAAAAAACTATCGTAATTTTTCAAAGTAACAAGTAATTGACAGACAAGCATAGGCAAATAATAATCAAAAACGAAATGTTTTCCGACAATCAACACATGGTTGCCATTTGTGATGAATCTTCTGTGCTGCATGTGAAGAACATGCGTAGCTGGCAAAGAATTGATTTTTAATTAGAAAAGAAAATGAAATTTGTATGGTTCACAGAAATAATAAGTGTAGTTTTATGCGTATACTATTAAATATATCAAATTTTGAAATATTCTCTATGCTTCAATTCTGAAAGGTGAAAATCAGAACAATCTGCATCCCAACGAACATAGCATCAGGTTGTACCATATACCCGTAGTCAGGGTAGTCCGGACAAAAGCTGGACGGGTGGCAACCGTGCTAGTCGCAGTTGTATAATATGGTCCACAGAAATCGTACCAGCCTCTTGTACTACTGGTTGACTATACAATATCCATAGCCAGACGGAAACTACATGGCGTGTGAGATACCTGTGACTTTCAGACATCTTTGAACTTGCCACTAAGCATGGTTCCATACTGAATATTTCGTTTTACTCCTGTTCCAAAAATGAAACTTACACCAAAGTTAGATTACATTTAATTATATATTTTATTCCCGAAAAATAAAAATGAAGACCCACTTTTTTAGATATTCAAGGTCAAAGTTTACATCATGTGACCTTGAAATGAAAAATGCAATATTTTTCTGTAGTATTTTTTTTAATCAAAACTATGTTTCCTTAGCCCAAAACAAGCTGAAGAGGAATGTTCTATCACAAGTAGATTTCAAGTTATGATTTTTTGCTGTTGACCTTGTACGCATATTTTTTGCGATTTTTATCATGTTGGCAACTCTGCTGTATTAATACCGTGTATCACTGAGGGCTAGTAGTTTACATATATGGACATTACTATATGACATCTACCATCCTGCCAATTTTCGTGCAAATCGGAGATGGTCGGCTTGAAAAGTGCTTTTTCTGTAATGATATGGAGTGGAGTTGCCCGTAATCTACGCATCCAAAATAAGAAAACTAACATTTGAAGTACAGAATTAGTTAAGATAGAGAATTCTTTAATTAACGGCAACCAGCTCCTCGCAAGGCAAATGGTTACAGCAGAAAATTCTTGCGGTCCAGTAGTGTGCATTTCGATAGTCCTTGCTTCATTTGATGGTAAGGTCCAGCACCATAATGTAAAGCATATTAATGGCCCTCATGTTCAGAATGTAGACTGTGAGCAAGGTTGATTGATTTAAATCTGATGATTAAAAAAAGAAGTGATTTAACCAAAAGTATTTTCCCTTAAAATTGAAAGTGCAGTATTTTTAAGCATTCACTGGTTTAAATCATATGTAAGCTTGAAAGTCACATTTCAGTCCTGACGTGATGATAGGCTCTTAATGATGTAAACCTAAATCAAAGTGATTGTACTTGAAGTTTAACAAGCTATTTGATTGGTTCAATTCATATTATACGCGAAATTTTAGAACCCAATTCATATTATAGGTTTACAATTTGTAATATAAACATGTTTATTTTGGTAATACATATGAAAACGAACAAACGAAAATTGTTGTTTCGTAACATTACCTACTTGTTACTACGCAAAATGTATTTGTATCTAACTCACTCACTCTGTGGCTTATGGAACTCACAACTTCATCGCCGCAGTAACACAAATTATTTAATTACTTTATACATTTCTCAAACACAGTTTCTACTTAATGCAAGTATAAAGTTTTAGCTATGTATATGTTTATGGATGAAAATGGAAAGCTTGTGCATCTACTTTTGATTTCACTATTAAATAGCTCTCATTGAAATGAATTTTAGCTCAGGCCGAATAGATGATAAAATGTAGCAGAATTGGTGTAATGAAGAAAGTCAGAGGAAGCGAGAGAACCCCGAGAAGACCAACGCATACGGTTTGTGTTTACCACAAAGCCCATATGGCACGAGCCAGGATCGAACCGGGCACTCCAGGGACCAGAGACGAGCGCTTTACCACCTAGCGCCCAAGGCTCCAAAGTAGCTCTCATTTACTTTACGGAATATTGTCATATGGTATGTTCAAATTGATAGTACAATTTCGAGGGCTGAAAACTAACTGAAATTAACTAAATATATTTTAGAAAACATAAGTTGTGAAACATTTCGTTTGGGAGATGTAGCGTGGAGAAAAGAGGCAATTGCCATTATAAAATTTGCAGTTACTTAGGAAGACACATACGTCGTTTTAGAAGGAAAACTGATATGTGGAAACATGGTATATTTTTTTCGAACTTAATTTGGTTGTATACCCCTCGGAAACAACTTGATTTATCGTATATCGACGAAAGTAACGTAGAAGTTTCTACATGTTAACATTCCTTTGTAAAATGTACCGTAAGTAAGTAACGCTATATCTTCTTTCCATTCCAAAATTCCAGTAACTGCCTATTTTCCACGGCTATTTTCTCTAGCGAAGCATAAGGTACACCACATATTTGTAAATTTTGCTTTAGTTTTTAATGGTTAAGGCATTTGAAAAGGAAAAAACTCACTTAAAAGCTACTTCAGCGGCCCAAGTTATATATATATATAAAAAAAAAAATCAACAGAAGGTTTTTTTTTTTAAAAAAAAAGAAGCGTGATTTTTTTTTTCCAACCCTGACTGTGAGTAGGTGTGCTGGTAATGTACGAGGGTTTGGTTATACAGTGAGGCTTTAATTTGAAATGTGCATCTTTACTTAATTGCACCTAGTGGGTAGGAGGTACAATAGACTACTCCGCAAAGTAATTAGAGTGTCTTTGTAAGTGCGTATTCTTGAATATCACTAGCACAACTATTATACGAAAAATGGAAGAAAATCATTAGTACAGTTACGGATAGTAGAGTAAGGTGGGGGTAAAATGGGTATAATTGAAACGAACCCTGTTTTCAGGTTGGATACACTAGTTATTGGCATCATCACTCTTCAGTGCAGTAGCAGCCATTTTGTTCTGTAAACTGTAGGTGAGGGAAATTAATGCCTTCATAAACTTTGCTGTTCGAACAAGCAGGGCAGTCGAAGAAAGTGCTTGCACATTGGATTTGTAGTACATAAGTCACTAATGTTTGTGCAAATAAAAATATTAACTTGCCGTTAAAAGGTAAGGTAATAATAAGCAAAAAACGAAAATGGGGTAAAATGGTATATTCGAAATTAGGTGTTTTTTTTTTTTTTTTTTTTTTTTTTTTTTACATGTTAACATTAAGTGAAAATGTTTTTTCCTGTTTCGTTAGCAAACTTGATTTGTTGAGCATTGTTTTAGTGTGTGTGTAGGGGAAACCTTTATTTGAAAGCCTGTTCTCCAGTATTTTCATGCAGGAAATAAACTGTTCTGTTTTGAAATCATAAGCAAATATTTTAGAACTATAATATTTGCTTATGATTTCAAAACAGAACAGTTTATTTCCTGCATTTATAATAAATATCCTAATTATATTATCCAAAACTACCCAGCAAACTACATTATTTTCCTTAAACAAGTGAAACTTTCCTACAAGTATCTAGGTTAGTAATTTCTAGCACGCTTCTTTTTTTTTCTTAACATGTATGAGTGTTTGTAGTCTTGGCCTAATGTCATACAGTACAAAACAATTAGGGACTATCTATGTTTGTTCACGTGAGAAATATTGTACAACCTTTGTTCTAAAACAGTTGCAATAAACAATTGCAATTTTACTCTGATCGTTTCTCTCGTAGAAGGAACAGAAAACTAGTTTTGGAGAGGTCTTGATTGTACCCATTTTCCCCATCAAGAGTGGTAGGATACTCACTGGCCATTGATATGTAATGAACAAACACTCATACCCATT
Source organism: Lepisma saccharinum (assembly GCA_022664845.1). NCBI lineage: Eukaryota > Metazoa > Arthropoda > Insecta > Zygentoma > Lepismatidae > Lepisma > Lepisma saccharinum. Next base: position 19,038 of record JAGDQP010002947.1, read on the forward strand.
TTACCCTACATGTGAGGTAAAGTGGGTATACAGTTTTTTGTTTTTCTTTATTGTTTCTGAGCTATTTGAGTGATTTGGGTAAACCTCGTAAACATATTCATATGCACAACACATGGAATGTTCTAACAGATACTTGCTCTGTACTATAATACGTATAACAAGGATCAGCCACTTTTTCAATATTTTTTTTTTCTACCCATTTTACCCCACCCTACCCTATATATTTAATACCACGAAATTTCCCTTGCGCGTGGTCACAGGTTCAGATACCGCCGTGGTCCATTACTTGAAGTGGTTCGGAGTCCACTTTACTAAAAACTGCAGATCCCGACCTTAGAAATTCACCAGCTCGTTTAGGACGTTAATAACAATTCACTCACGACGAAATTGCTTGTATCTCGTTAGGTTACTTATAAAATTGAGTGCATTATCTGCCGTATTCCTTTCTTTGATTATTGTTCAGTCAGCTAACTTGCTCTTTTTACATTTTAATATTTAAGAAGAACCTACTGTGATAGAAATTTAAAAAAATGCATGTATATTTTTCTTTTTAATTGCGTTGTAATTGTGATAGCATTCACTATTATAATTGTGATAGAATTGTGAGTGTTCACTTAAGCTTACGTGGTTAATTTTGTTAAGAACCTGTTAGCGCAGGAAGATCAAATATCTATTCTTTATTTTTATATTTTTGTTGTTAACTGTGTGAATGACCACACACAGCCTGAAAGCTTATAAGAATGAGCATCAGATAACAGCTAGTAATAGTTTCAGCTAATAGACGCAATAACTCTTGTTTTCTTTAAAAATGTTATTTCCAAAGTGTAAACGGACTTTTACAGAGAACAAAAACATCTTGAAGCAATGGACTAGAACTTCCAGGCTAAAAACATATTAACTAATGAATGTAAGATAGTAATATTTCCTTTTTATCTCCATGTTTAATGTGGCTACATAGTAACGTAGTCCCGCTATCTTGAAAACAACAAGAAATAGTGTAAGAACTATTAAACTTGTTCTTGTTGAATGTCCATTTTGCGTACATGATGTTTTCGTTGTAGTCTCAGATTGTTTAGAGTGAAAACTTATTTACTGGTAACTCAATGCCTGAAATCTTTTTAAATGTTGGTTGCATGCAACTAGTGACATTGTCTCCTTAAACTGAAAATATCCAGAAAGCTAAATAGCTCATCAACTGTTCGTCTTCTGTTTTAAAAATGATTCTTTAAGCGGTTTTACCCAAGATCTTAATGTGCATTTCTCTTATGCCAAGTTTTTCATTGTCCAGTTCTCTCTCCAGTTAACTAACTGGTAGTTAAAATTAACCTGAACTCTAACTTTAACATCAGTTTTTCAGTTGCCTTTGACTGATGGTTAGGTAACTGGAAGTTAGTGAGAACAGAGCAGCGGTTGGCAATGGATTTCTACTATTTCGCCATCAAGAATTATGAAAACAGCAGAATATAGGATAGCGCAGTGAGATTTCAGCAAAACACACTGAAATACGCTACTTGCTGAATAAAGAAGGTTAGATTCCATTAAGAGATATGCGGAATAAAGAAATAAGACAATAAACACATCTGTGGAGAGTTGAGTTACTACCTAAAAAAATACGTTGGCGTGACGGTTCTAGATCGCTGACCCACAAATCCTGATACACTATGGGAAAATAATAGATAAACGTCACATTATGGCCAGCAGCTTCCGCTTGCTATTGCACCAGATGTATGCTCTATACCACTTCTTCCCTTGCAAATAATTACCACATAGTCTCCTGTAAACACCTACCGGCAACTCACAACACAAAAAGTGCTACGGAAAGCTATGTGCCATTACCATTTCGTTAAATTCGCAGTTGATCAACACATAGTAAGCAGCACCATGATCAACTTCGTGTTATGAATGACACGTATTTTGCCACAAAAAGCACGGAAGTTATCTCGGGCGAGCGAAGAGAGGCCGAGTTAGTCAGATTCGATACTTTTTCATTATACGCGATGTACATGGGGTTTAAAACACTCTGCATGTGCTTGCCCCTAACGCGCAAGAAGTAAAATAGTCCCTAGTACTTTGTGCTATTTCACACTTTCATTTCGAAAATTCGTTACATTTTGGATTTCAGCAGTTCTAGGCACGTTGGAAATGTTAAATTTATCGTGTAAATTTTTTTTTCTACGAGCTATGAAGTAGAGTAAAACTGAACTTAACATCAAAGAGGAGAGGTGGATCCAGACAAACGAGTGCGATTTCAAGCCATGATGAACAAAAATACAGTAATTGGAATTATTGATTTCTTTATAAAAAGAGTTCGTAGGCAAAGCTCAAATTTCTTCGCTTTTAAATGACAATATTTTCGCTTTGTTGCAAGTAACAAAGTAATTTAGATTTTCAGTGTGGGAGGGTAGAGCCTAACTTGGGGCGTGTAAGTAGAGTTCTGCAGGTTTCCTATTGATTATTAATTGTAAAAACTTTAAAGTTGGGATGTGTACTCGAGAATTTCGGGGTTATACCCCCATTGGGTGATCTAGCAGAATTCCTGAAATAATATAGTTCACAGTAATTGGAAACTACAAGAAAAACACACTACAGGCGGCCAGCGAAGTTAATGTACTTCATGAAATTGAATGTGAATGTTTTAACGTTTTTATGCTACCCGCGGCTAGTACCCTCCCAAGGGGAAGGGGATTTGGTAAGGTGTGAAGTGGGGTAATGTTTAATAATTTTATTAATGTATTTCATTATCATTTTACGAATATTGAGTTTGCTTCATAATTATTCAGATAAACTTCACTTTCGGAACCCGAGCGTTCGCCAGCTACTGATTAATGTGTATGCTCATTCCCTTGTTAATATTTAACGAAGTGTTTCTGTCCAAGTGAAAACTTGTTCTTTCGTTTTCTTTTGTTTAAATATACGAGTCCTTTCCGAGTATCAATTTTTGATTTTTATTAACAGTTCAAATCTCTCTGTCTTCCTTGGGGAAAGTCTTCGTGGATGATAAAATCTAGTCTTTTTTTTCTTTTTTTAATCGCTTAATGGTACACACACTCCACAATCGTACATCTTCTTTCAACTATGCAGAGTATGGTTTGTTTTATGATTTATGAGAAAATTATTTCTCTTCCCTGTAGCCTCTTTTCCTTACGACCTCAACAGGGCTGTTGAGTCGGTAGTCCATAAGTGGATCCGACCTCAGTTAACCACGACTTCGCCATCTGACTTCAACCTTAATCTCGCGAACTGACTTCAACCTCGACCTTACTTCTTGAGGTTGAGGTCATGGTCGTACCTCGCGAGGTTCAACACCTCTGGTTGGTACACAAGACCTTCGAATCCGACTAGTCAGTTTATGGAACAACCTACTTCTTAATTTGTATCATTAAATTAATTAAAAACATACAATAGCAAGGTTTACCTACGTTCGCATGGCTGTTCCAGGAGAGTTGATTCTCCAGAATGAATCTCCTTCAGTTTGGAAATCACGAATGGCAACCACACTAAAGGCGCTAGATCCGTAGAGTCAGTTTACTTGGGACAACCTTGTGGATGGGGAATCAGCGATCTAACCTAACGATAAGACTCAAATTTAAAAGGCTTCGATCGGTTTTGAGGTGGGGTAAAGGGATTTAGATAGGTCTAGACTTCGGAAAAAATCTGTTTAGAAGAATCTGTGTAGACTTCGGTGTTAGAAATGGGGTAGACTTGGTTTGGTCCACGTGCATATGCACTGTGGAATGTGTGTAGCATATACGTATTGGGGAAAGCCTTACTCCAGCAGTCAACGTACTTGAGAGCCAATGAGGTGTGACATTACAGCTCCGGTGCCAGTTCTGATTCATATAATTCATTTTCTTCAACTCAATAAAAAGATCTGTTTATATCAAAAGTGAAGAATGTATAGATCCTCTTCTAAGGTCATTAATTACGACAGTTAAAACTTAAGATCATTTTGTCCAATGTTGCAACGAGCAGTCATCGTGTTGCAGCTCAAGAAGATGCGCTCTCTCTCTTATGTTACATACAACTCTCAGCTACCAATAAAATGGATCTATGGGGAACACCAGCGTTATAGTTATGTTACGATTTTGAAAAACGGCCCTGAGAATTTTGAACGTGGGGAAGATTCTTCCACATTAGGATGCAAGAAAGCGATTTGGCTAAGTCTCGACTTTCAGAAAACTCATTTAGGGGTTTATAATTACATTGATTTCTACTAACTAATAATCTACTACTAATATAGAACTAAGGGAACACATTTACTATATATAAAATCTTAACCAATTTGTCTCCGATTACATTTTTAATTTCGTTAATTTTGACTCAATACTTCAAGCTTTGCAAATAACATAGCAAAATATAAAAGTTTTATGCCATCATCTCCTTCACCAAGCGATGCTCTGACAGCTATTAAATGGGGTGAATCCATCGTTTATGGGTGCGAGAAAGCCATATCTAAGTTACCTCGTTTAAGAGGTTAAAAATTCAGAACGAGGTAGTAACGATTTTGAATTGCTGCACCTACCTGCTATCGCAAACTCTGCATATGGCTATCTCAGTGATATATTATACTTAGTATCCTGTACGGTTATACAAGATAGATGCCTGGGGGACGCCCTATGGATTATATGGTTTTGGAAATAACAGCAAGAAGACTCGAAACCGCCCCACTTCCCTAGTGATTATTTGATGTTAGTAACTGTAACCACATGGACAATTGTGTTGAATCTGTTAACACCCACTACGACGTTCGCTGTTGTTGATTGTTGGTCCTGCTAGTCAAACTTACGAATGCTTTTCAGTGTTTGCCTCCCTTTCAGGTGAATGCCGGGTTGTTGCGTAGATAACACACTTTGACTTTTATACCAGGTTGATAACGTTATCAACCCAATAACATAAATTTTGGCTTCTTCCATCCGTTATTCTCATGAAAATTCATTTCCAAATACATAATTAAACTTAAATGGAACATTTTTGTTATATCGAGAAATATTCCTGTTTATCATTGTGGGACAATTGGGCTCGAAATTCTGCCCCTTATATCTCGAAAACGAGGCTGAATTCGACCTATGATTATAGGAACTTTTTTTCTTATTTTGATGTCAGCAATATTTCGGGAAGACTTCATTCTGCATCCCCTCAAAACTTTCAGCCTCTTTCCTTCATGGCTCTTCTGCAGTATTTGACATTTGTGTTGTTTCGATTTTGTTTATACTCTGCTACAGCAGCTAGCAACACCTCAATTCACTCGCGGAATTATTTCTGAGTGATTCACACAACTCGATCAGGGTCCGTATGCCCAGGAAAATGAATCTGTTGAGTTCAGTGTACGATTCATGATTTATTCGATTCACAGCAAGATCCATTTATGATCGAATCGTTCATGAACAACACAACACTACTTAACGAAGGGGAGGTATCTATCAAATCAATGTACTTACGTGAATCAGCTCCCAGTAATTGCTTGCGGAGTTATAAAAAAAGTGCACAGGCGATTACTGGGTGCTGATTCACGTAATTACATGGGCACAATACTAGTTAAAGGATAAATCTATTTTTCAAGAATATTGCGATAATTCTGTGCCCATACCACCAAACCCTAATCACGCCCATCATCTTGAGATTTTTTTCTGTTTCACTACGCAAATACCGGAATTGTACCTAGTATAGATGTTCTCTATAATCTCTGTAAGTTGGGATATACAGGTAGGCATTAGTAATATATTACTTATACTTTGTTAATCTGGACCTAGTGGTTCGTGTACGGATACTTTGTTTAATTGATATATGTGATAGAAGTGAAATAACATTCCTTAAATAACAGAATCGACACATAACCACTGGCTTGTCGAAGTTTTTTTCTTTTTTACACGGCGCATTAAATTAACGGATGTTGAATAAAACGTTTGCTATAAATTTTTGTTTCAACTGATCCAAATTTGAAGGGTACCAACCGTCACTCTATACATTTCTCTTTAAATTTCTCCAAAAGCGTTCAGTTGGGAACATTTCCGGATTTCGTAATAAATTAAATGAACAACTCCTCAAAAGCGCTAATAATACGAGCAGCATAGTGTGAATTTGCCATGTCTGGCCAAATATGTAATTCCAGTCAGAATGTTTTTTTTTTTTTTTCAGTCTATTAATACCTTCTGTCAGTGTCGTGTACAGTATTTTTCATACGTTTGGCGGTTTCCATCTCAAATCAGGTAGTCGAAGAAAAAATTGAATACTTCAGTCCAAAATGAAAGAATCGTATTTTTTTATTTGTCGGAGAAAAAAAAAACTGGAGATAACAGCTTATTAAAGATCATGATGTCACTTTTTGGGACGGCGGAAAAATGTAAAAATCAACTTCAGAAACTCATATCTCGATGACTAATGAACATTAATTGATGATACTTTTTCGATAATAGACATCAAAGTGTTGTATTAGAAACTAGCAGTATTTCGCACACGATGTAGTTATGGAGTGTACAGAGTCTTAAGAAAACAATCACGAATTTGTCACAATAGGAATTTTTTTTGGCGCCTCTTACGTTATTGTAGTATTTCCTTGACAGTCAAAATACTTTTCTCGAAAGTTTTCCTGAGTTTGTATGGCTTATAGTTTTCTGGAAATAGTGATGTGAATTAGGAGAGTTCTAGAGAAGTGTCATGTTTTTGCGCCATATTCTCAAAAAACTCATTGTTTAAAAATCTGAATTTTTCATGTAGTTTGTAACCCTAAGGATCCTATACTGGACGGTGTTTCCATGTGCGCCCAGCTCTTGGTTCAAATTCTACAAGCTTTCAAATATGAATAAATAAAATAAAAATCTCTCTCACACGACATTTTCGAGGCTAACCAGCCCGGCATTTCCTGTCAAATTTTATCATGTTTAATGCTGAATGTGACATTGTAACAGGGTGTCGACCACCCTGGAAAACATGGAATACTCAGGGAATTTTACAAATCTGAAAAACTCAGGGAAATGTATAACTTATGAGTGAAATTCGGGGAAAATTATGAGGTGGACGTGTTCACATTTGGTAAGAGCACTATCCAGACAAGGCGGAGGTTGTGGGTTCGATTCAGTGTGTCAAAATCGTCTTTTTTCTTCTTTAAGATCATTTATGTGAACAAAATCACTTATTTTGTTCACATAAAACTGTGCCTCTTTTGTCCCCACATCCTTATGTTTTGAATCAACATTTCGAACAATGTGTCGCTGCAATCTTGATCCAGAACATACACGGAGAAACCCAAAAAGCATATATTTTTTTTATCATGTATTATAATCGTGAAAGTATCAAGTTAAATGTCGATAAGACTAATATCGAATTTCTAAGGAAAATGAAAAAAATGTTTGTTATTATTTCAGATAATTTATGAAGAGAGAAAAAAAAAGTCTTCAAGATGTCGTACATGCTACCACATTTACACAATGGTTGGCAGGTTGACCAGGCCATCTTGTCCGAGGAGGATCGTGTGGTGGTAAGTTGAACAGAAATGAGTAGATATAGTGTCTCAATCTTCTTGCGTTCATCAATTCATTGTTGAATGGTTGCACCTGGTCTGGCATAGATTTGTTCTAGTTGTGTCTTCGTTCTTGTAAAGGTTCTAGTTAATTGATAGATTATGGTGATTTGTTTTTCGAGTATCTTTCTGCTATACATTCCGCATTTTAATAAAGTCAAGCAGATATTAAAGGTGACATTAGAGCTGTCGATATTTGTGAACAGTCTTTCATTGAGGTTTGTATATATTTCTCCATCTTAAGCTATGTTGGCCTGAACGAACTGACCTCTGGGTTTCTAGCATAACCTTTTCTGATGTATTTTAACTCCCTTTAAATACTGAAAAAAAAAAGGTATCTTAGAATATGAATAACGACTGATACTCAGCGGGGTGCATTTTGTAAAAGAGCTATTCCATATGAAATCACCAAATTTGAAACTGAAATGTTGCTAATATGTTTTAGATTTTCTTCACATTTTGTACAAATGTTGTGGTACCCAAACATAACACACCTGTAAAATTTTACAGCTCTACCTCAAAGGAGGCTCCTGTTGGAGCCATTCGAAATTTGGTGGTTTTGTGCAAAAAGTGCCTAAGTCCACCCTCGACTTAAATTGTGTAATATTTTTTTCTTGAACATACCAAAAGACACCCTCCTATTATTTTTATATGATAAAGAGGTACCAGCCCTATTTAATTTGAAAATTTGAGGTTGACGTTAAGTTAGCCTTTCTAAGAAATAATTGCCAAATTTTGAAATTATTTTTTCCCCTTTTTTTTTTCTCTTTGATGGTGAAATTCATATCCTCACGTGGGCAGTTCATTGCTACATTTTTTAAATGCTATAAATTCTAAGATTTCTTTAGTGAAAACCATTTTCAAATAGCTTCAATATAACCAGAGATCTAGAGGTTTCAGTAATTTAAGTCGAAGGCGAACTTATGCGTTTTTTTTGCACAAAACACCCAAATTTCAGGAGCCCCTTTGAGGTAGAGCCGTAAAATTTTACAGGTGTGTTATGTTTGGGTACCACATTTGCACAAAATGTGAAGAAAATCTAAAACATATGAGCCACCTTGATTCGTTGATTTCATATGGAATGGCTGAAAATATAAAATTTTATTCGTTAATTTCATGAAATTATATATACACGGTGTTGCAAATGTTTAATTGCAATACCACCTCACGAGATACCTGACATAAAAATAAGAAAAGTAGAGATCATCGAGGGTATGGAAAGAATGGAAACGCTGCCGAAAGTATGGAAAAATGAACTGTAGAGCTTGATGTGTTAAATACCGTTAACAAAAGAACTCGTGTTTATTTCGACCCGCGTTTACATCAGAGAATGTTTGGGAATAACCTACTTTCTTTGGGGAATCCCTTGCGCACTTAATGGACTATTTTGGAACATGCATTTTTGGATAGATCAGGTTTTGAAGTCTTTGAGGGTACCAATCCCCCTCAGGTCTACTGTTGCTTGGTATTGGAAATATCAAGCTCTAAAGTTCATTTTCCAATGCTTTCGGCAGCCTGTAGCGTAGAAACGATGCATTTGTGCACCCTTGATAGCCTTCGATTTTTTCTTATTTTCTTGTTAAGAATCTCGTGAAGTGGTTGTCCCCTTAAATGATCATATTCAATAAATAGTTCAGTAAAGAACCAAAATTTTTAGTGATCTCATTATGGTACCACTTTGTTTTGTCTAACAAAACGTATATCAGCCACGACTAAAAATCCATGGTTCTCCAGTCTTATGTAAAATTGTAAGACTTTTTCACCTGCTTTAAAAATTCTCACGGTCTTGGAATATACATCAGATACTTTTTTTTTTTTTTACCTGCCATTCTTTTAGAAATCCTGAAAATAGATCTGCAAAATACCGAAATGTTGAAACTTTAATAACTTGTCTATTTATTGATGTACCTTTAAAATTCAGATGATTTTGGAATCTACGTTTTCACATGATAACTTCGTTTTAAGATTTTGAAAATAACCCCCTAAAAAGCCTGAGTTCACTTTTCAGTCCGAGTTTACTTTTTTGTGGTTATGAGGAGACGAAGTTGTTTCATTAGATCCAGGTAGAAATATTTTAAGACACACAAATTCGAAGTGAATATATCTATAAGCCTCGTCAGGGATAGGAATTGTGATTACGGCAGGAGTACGGACATACTGGCAGCGTTCAACAGAGTGAGCGCAAAGCAAGTCTGGCCAAGCAGGGAACGAGCGATATCGCAAGCGACAAATTACTTTTAAGATAAGATGAAAAGAAAGCTCAGTTAGGAGATGGCACCATTCAAGAAACTCAACTGTGTTCGCAACTCTGTTGCTGGAATATAAATAATACTTTGTCTTGAGGAAAAGAAACCGCCGTAGCTGAGTTGGGAGAGCGTTGGCTTCGCGTTCGTGAGGTCATGATTTCAATATCAGCTATCGACCATCCTACCCGAGGTATTTCCAGGGTTTTGCCCAGTTACACCAGGCATATGCCGGGATGGTACCTTGGGCTCAGAACGACACCTTCCTATATCCTCTCCCCATCTCTATCTCGACCTGACCCATGAGTAAATTTAAACAAAATTGAGGAAAATAAGATATAGTATTCACCCACTCGATGAAGTTAGAAGTACGTAGGTAAATTCATCTTCATTACAGACAGACAACTCCGGGATTGTCGCGATCGTTTCGTCGATTATTTGAGGATGTCCTTGGATACTTTCTATTTCTACTAAGCGTCATGTAAGTTCGTCCCTATAATTGTAGAATATAAATACGTAATGGGTTAAGCAACAAAAAAATGTTAGATTCCGAGAGTTTCGGTGTGATATGTAACTAACTGGCAGTGGATAGTTGATCTCAAAGTAATAAAGAAAAATCCAGCAAATAGTTTACGTAATGTATTTAGATTCATATTTCCTAGAGATAAGCTAGTTTTTCGCGCAATAAAGATTTCGATCATCATATATTTCCACTCTTCAGTTTATCTCTTTAAGAAATTAACATTATTCTCCTCCCATAAGGTGGTCTTATTAAAATTTCCTTCGAAAATCTTGCAGTCACAGAATGAAAACCAAATCACGTGCAATTTAAAAAAAAAGAAAAAAAAACTGAATCCTGTGCGTGCTTTTTTTCACTTTTTTTGGTTATGCGCCATTTCAAGGGTCAAAATGTTATCGCTCGGTCTGGTGTGTCCGGTATGGCCGCACGTTGCTAGTACAGGAAAGCTCTCCAGTTGCCTGGAGTGATTAAAAAATACACCGTTTGGTGTATCAAACTCGAATGTAGAAAACTCATCTCGTATGAGTATAAATGATCCCCGCAAATAAAAAAATAAATAAATAAATAAAAAAAAGTTGCTGAAAGGAAATAAGGATTGTCGCTATTTTTGTGAATACTTAACGTTCTGCAAGTCGCTCCTCATAATATCGAAGAACAAGCTGTCCTTCACGGCGCAGGCGGAAATAGAAAAAAAAGTGTAAATTCATGTGGTTTCTTTCAACATTTATGTGTGTTTTACAGGCAGTGAGACCTCCAGTTAAATTTTCCTTCATTTTTAACACTTATTTATGTGTCAGCCTTCTTGCATAATCCAAGGTTGAAGTTAAGTGTTTTTGTAATGACTAGCTATTATTATTATTATTGTTGTTGTGAATCGTATTGAACGGAACTTGGATTTTAACCAGGGAAGGGAACAAGCCGGATTTCGTCGTGGATTTAGCACAATCGACCACATACAAACACTGAATAAAGTTATGGGTGGGATAGGGGAGGTCGTAGGTTCAATCCCAGTGGCCGACCATGCTGACTGAGGTCTGTCCAGGGTTTTTCCTCAGTCACACCAGGTAAATGCCGGGATGACATCTTCAACTTAGGCCCTGGCTGATATCTTCCTGTATTATTTCCCCACCCTGAGCCTTAGATGCCTGAATGCCATAAATTAAACCAATTCAATTGAACAAAGAATAATATACAGGATGAGGAAGTAGTATTCACTTCTGAAGTGGTGTAATCTCCTTAACACAAAGACAGTGATAACTCGGAGTGGCCGAGAGGTTGGCACACTCGCTTTCTATGCACGTGGTCACGGGTTCAGTTCCTGCTGGAGTCCATTGAACGGAGTGTTTCGGAACCTACTTTCAGTCCTTAGAAGCTCGTTTAGCAAGTTAACAACAAATCAGTGAATTCTTTGAAAATTATGGCTGTGCAATTCCCCGTAATAATATAGCTCCCAAAATCTGCAACGTACATTCCCAGGGCATTAAATAAATATTTTATTCCCGCTATGCGCTGTAGGCAAGAAGGAAGTATTCTTGTATTCGGTTTGGTGGTAAGTGATTGAAAGAGTAAATCGGAACAGGGTGGTTGGTCTGAGTTTTTAATTCCTTTATTCTAGCATCTGAGGAATGGCTTTTACCTTACGAAAGAGTCTCAAGCATTACAAGAGCTAAGAGCTACATAAATAGGGCTATGTCCTTAGGGATTTCATCGGGGCACAAATTGATTTATGGATCTTAGGCATCTTAGGCTCAGAACGTCATCGGGACAAAATCTATGTAAACAGTGATACACTCACACCAAATCAGTTGACTCGTGGGTAGGTACGCGGATTCGAACCCCGTGGTCGATTATCCTCACTGAGTATTTCTAAGATTTCTGTTTCACCAGGCGAACGCCGGGATAGAACCTTAAGGCCTTGGCCGCTACCCTTACAGTTCTCCCCATCTCTATCCCACCCAGATTCAGAGATGCCTAAAAGTCATAATTAAACAGATTATAATGACTAATATCCCAATAATCTTCTTTGTTATTATTCTGCCAACGCTAGCGTGAATATGCGTAGGATAAGAGTGACAGTACCTACATTCTGATGAACTCAATTAATCGGAATACTAACCTTTATTAACGTGAGCATTATACCCAGACCGCCACAGGGTGGGGAAGGTGATCGGGTTCGAGTTTGTAGGTACCATTCCGGCATTTGCCTGGTGTGACTGAGGGGAAAACCCTGTAAAAGTCATAATGGGCGGCCACGCTCTTCTGAGCTACAGTCGCTCGGTACAACCTACACTACAGTTGTTCGTTCATGATAATGAATACTTAATAGTAAAAAAAAAGGGATATTACGTTCTTCGTTATTGAACTGAATATAAACTAATTTCACGCTTATTTACGCATTTCTGTTCGCTTAAGTACATTAAAACATGTAAGATCCTAGCACCCCGACGCTGCGTGTTCTTAGGCCCGCCAGCTAAGAAGCCGTGACCAGGGATTTTGCCAGATATCCCTAATGGAGAATGTCACCCCTCGAAATAGATTTACTGTTAAAAATTGGTTAAAGTTCTTCAAAATTCTACTAGCTCCTCCTAACTTTGTTTCGACTTTACTTTGCCCCATAACTAAAAATCATGACAGAGTCACTGGGATTGATGTCCTCTTCCCGAAAGGAAATGAGTCTTGGAATAGGAAGTGTTGAAACTATTGTGGATGAGAAAATAAGTAATGTTAAGACGCAGTTACAAGATAATTTGAAAGCTTGGGTGGTTACTATCCAGTTTATAACGGATAAAATCAGTAGTGTTCATTCAGGTGTTAAGTATATTCGTTCTGGAATAAATCAAACGAAAGCTGATATAGAAAGAATCGATTTTGAAATTGTTGAAGTCCGTAAGGAAACTTCAGACTCCAAACTACTGGCCCTCAATTTAATTTTTTACGGTCAAAATCGATAGAAACCGAACAAAAACTACTCACAGGCTCCCAATTTTGACTTTTATACCCTTCAAACTGAAAATCCTGGCTGAATCCCTGGTTAACCCGAACCAGAGAATAACTGACTTAGTGTTTTTCTCCCAGCAACAAACATTCTCCCATTTAACAAAGAAATAAAAAGGCAACCCTAGCCATACCACTACTTTATACCCATTTTTTCAGTTCGTTGTCATTTTGCGTGGTGCGTCTATTCTCTCTCCTCGTTTTCATTAATCTCCGAAGCAATCGACCGCGAAAGGAGAGCATTCACAGTTCGTGAAAACAGATACTTCAATGCTCTTTTCACAATTAGTTTCTCAACACTTTGGCCAAAACAGTTACCATTATGTTGGTATTCCCATTCAAATTATTATTATAGGTTTTGTTACCCGTTCGTAGCTGGTTGATTAAGCAGGAGAATAGCAAAGCGCTTCAGGCCTTGTATTCACACGAAACTACTTCAGTTAGATCACTGCATTCACCATTCGACTGGCGTGTCTGTTGTCTGTGTTATTTATCTAATGATAACCTTTAAGAAGTGTGAGTAATAATTATTCTTTTTCTTTCTAGGTCATCAGGTTTGGCCATGATTGGGATCCTACATGTATGAAAATGGATGAAGTTTTGTATAGTATTGCCGAGAAAGTGAAAAATTTCGCTGTCATATACTTGGTAGATATAACTGAAGTTCCAGACTTCAATAAAATGTAAGTCAGTAAGATATCGAATGACTGAAGTAAATTTGATTATTTTATAATACAGGGTATAGCATTTAACGTTACTTAATTTAAAAGTAGGATAAAACATTTATTGTACGCAGCAATAAATACAGCTGAACACGTTTAAGTAAGTCATTGTCTTGGATTCACAAAACAGGCCTCACGTCTCCAGTACATCATCTTAGAGATGTCCTCCATCACAGTCAAGTCATTGTTGCTAGCCCCAGGTACACTTGCCATGACGCGACGTACAGTGTCCTAACATTCGTAACATTCACAGTCTCGTGACTAATTGCATTTTTAAGGCTTGGTGTGAGTGAAAATTTGATCTTTCAATATATATATACAGTCCTCTTTTAGCGGACACTCCTACATAACGGACGATATTTTATGTCCGTAAGGAAAATGCAATAACATTGATGAGTAATTAATTTCATTAATACGGACACCCTCTATGAAAGATAGAGACAATATTCAATACAAAAAGTGAGAACAAAGTTAATGACACACGAATTAAATTTGATTTTTATTATCCACCTTTAGCGCAGGTCGTGATAGGGTTGAGGGCATGACGTATGAAAGAAGTTGGTCAGAAGTTTTGAATGTACCGTTCTGACATTAGCCTGGTGTGACTGAGGAAAACCTCTGGAGAAACCTCAGTATGATTCGAACTGGGATCTATCCCAGAACCATCCTAAGGGGTTATGAAGAGTTTTAATTAAAGTGCACACAGTTGGTGACGAAGCACATTGTGTCACAACTTGATAGGAAAGAAATGTCTTCCCAGACTCTCAGAAAGAACTGAATATTTTCCCAAGACATTTCCTTGATAGACGATGCAGGCTACAGCTTACAGCTTCGACAACTCGGCTACTGTCTGAAGTTTGGATTTTGTGCCAGTATAGATGGTTTCTGATAACATTGAAACTACTCGATACTTCAATTTACGTAGCATGTTACCTTGTTCATTTGAACACTTAACATTGATTTAGACGTTCCAACAGAGTGTGAGAGTCAAGATATACAAATAATCCTCCTTAAAACCCAAGAGAAGGAAGATTGTAATGAAAACCACGGAAAAGACAATATTTGATGGTGGTGATAATGTTAGTGGCGCTAATACCATAGATCTTATAATTCCGCTCGTGTCCAGAAATTAAATCTCAGGAAGCACAAGTGTAGAGAGGTGCTTTTGGAATTCTCTTTGCGAGACTATCTCACAGCCTCAGGAACCATCTTGATTGGTGGAGTAGGTCAGTATTGCCAACCAATTGTTTTTTGTTTGTTTTTTAAACTACTACCTATTTGTACCAAAGTTGGCATAAATTATTGGGTACAATAGAAGAATTTTGTGGATGTCATCGTCCTCAAACACTCCAGTTGTCAGAGTTCCTAACCCATTTTTTATACATTACAATTTTTCATGTTGCTTCAATTACGTTAGACATAGTAGCATCACACTTGACACAATAATAAAATACTGGATGTGTCTGTCTCCAAGCGCCCCGTTGTCAGTGATGCCAACCCTATCCAAAAATATATCTTACGAACCACAAGGTGTAGAGACATGGTTGAGGTGTCGTTGGTCAAGTCTTGGCGTGACTAACTCAGAGCCGCCAGAACCGCGGTTGTCAGTGTTCCCAACCATTTAAAACATTCAGTATCCATTTTTTTCAATTTCTTTACATACTTTTACACTTATCTGCACCAAACTTGGCACAAACATTATTCGATACAATAGAAAAGTACTTCGAGTTTTCCCGTCCCAAAGCACTCCAGTTGTTAAGCGTTGCCAACCCATTGTATAAAAATACATGCTTGTGTGTCTGAGATGCTATCAAGGGACCGGTGCCTTTGTGATTGGTAACAGAATCGCAGCGCTAACTTCTTTCTAAATACAATAAGTCGTGTAATATGGCAATACCGAGCTTATATTTGATGTAATTTTAAAATAAACTTTATATGTTGTTGTTGCCTCGTAAGTCGGGAGTATTTATCTTTCAGGCTCAGAAAATTTATTTTCATAAATCTGAGTGTATCTATCGCTGTTTTGTAAATACATTATCTTATTTCTGTTATTTAATTTTTCCAGGTACGAATTGTACGACCCTTGCACTGTGATGTTTTTCTTCCGCAACAAGCACATAATGATCGATTTGGGAACTGGAAATAATAATAAGATCAACTGGACTCTAGAAGATAAGCAGGAAATGATTGATATAATTGAAACAGTGTATCGTGGCGCAAGGAAAGGCCGGGGTCTTGTTGTGTCTCCTAAAGATTATTCTACTAAGTATCGATATTAAGTGGGGGAGGAGTTTCCAAGTAAATGAGAGACAAACATTTTCTTCAGAGATATGTTCGATGAGAGACTGAATAATTACTTTTATTTTTATTTTATGGCATTGACTTGTAACCAGACATCATAGTGCGACAATGGACGCAGTTTAATTTAATAAGTGAATTGTATGTGATGTGTTGACGATTAGTGACGTACAATAATATTTTTGTGTTTACGAAAGTTTGGTGTTTTACTTTCCGAAATCCTGCATTTAATCAATTTTTATTATTGTACTACTGTACACTAAAACACTTGTATATTTCGGAGGAATGGAGAAATTAAGATGAGACGTTAAGTATGTTGGAATTCTCTTTTAATAGAAATGAAGACTATTTCGGCAATATCTTTGTTTATATGTTTTGCTAAATCCATTAATATCTATCAGACAAAGGTATTTTTACTAGACAAAAGAAAATAATCAGTTACATATCGATCAAAAACACGTTTAAAAAAAATAGCGTTACTAAAGTTTCAGAAATTATTAATAGAGGGCAGATATTCCATTACATAAAATAAAATAAATAAAAAGCCACTATTTGATTAAAGGTTAAAAGGCATTTTCTCAAGGTCTTGTAAATATTAATAACTTTACCCTTGTATCAGCGATTTTGTGTGTGTGAACCTTGTTTCTTGCACAGACGTCGAAAATATCGCGAGTCCGAGGAATGAGTTCAAGAATGGGTATTTTAGGAACTAATGTATATGTGGAAGTGAATTTGAAATGGCAATATTGTAAGTTAGAAAAAATAAAGCTTTGGGGAGTTCAAATATTACGGAAGCACAATTTTAGTCATTCTAAACCCTCCTCTCTCTCCCTTGTAAGTAGAAATAAGCAGTTACCAGATACCCTCCACACTTTGGCTTATGTAACACTTGTCAAATTTTTTAACGGAATTTTGTAGTCGAAAACGACTATATAAATCCACACTATCTGTTGAAGCGAATCTTACGTAAGCATTCCCGTTTTCAGAAAAATAAGCAAAACTTGGACGCCCTTCTCCTCGAATACTTACGTAATACTCGAACGACCCATTTTGTGTTATTTATCGACTGACTATACTACATTGCGTGTATTAATATTGAAACGTTAGAAACAATATTTCCTGTGAAAGAAAATCGTCTGGGTGCTTAGTGTTTTAAGGCTACAGGTCGCCGCTGACTCGGTGGTAGAGCGCTCATATCTGGTGCGCGGGATCCTCGGTTCGATCCCGGCTCATCCATGTGGTCTTTGTGGGGGACAAACAGCGTGTGTGTGTGTGTTTTCCTCGTTTCCTCCCACTTTCTTTATTACACAATTTCTCCCATCATCCATTCGACCTGAGCGAAAGTTGCCAAAAGCCCTTAAATAAAATTTAAATTCGTTATATGCGTGGGAGAACGAATAGGGAAGGTGGCGGTTGTTGAATGTATAAGTTGGGTATTCGCATGGTGGGACTTAGAGATGCAAGGGCTCGGGGAAAAAACAGGCTGTGTTGAAGAGAGAGAGAAAAAAAACTTTTTTGAACGGCTCTTTTGGTTGGGAAATTTTAGACTTTTTTTAATTTCGACTTAAATTGTAAATAATGGCTTGTTTCGTCTCTCTTTCTTTTCCACGATCACACATTCAATTACTGGTCTCTGGAGACTGAAAATTTTTCGAAAATCAAAGAAAACATAAAATTTCCGGCTAGTATATTATTGGTTACTAAAATACAATTCAAAGATTTTAATAATTTACACGAAACAGCACTACATCTTATAACAGTGTTTCAATGTACATTTCCTAAATCATGTATCAGTATTCTTTGCAAATAATTTGGAACAAATTTATAGTGTACAAGTTGAATATGAATATTTCCTCTTCTGATTTTCCTGAAATTTTTTAAAGAATTATATATAATGTTGCAAAATTGAATTGAATTATATGCTATATTGATTATTGATAGACGATTTAAAATAAAGCACTATTTTGGTAAATTCGTGCTGTGCCACTGATGCCACGTGCTAAATTCTTACTCAATCTCTGAAAATCTCGACAGTAATTAACTTCTTTTAATAATGAATTTAAATTTGAACACAGTAACGCTCGCTCTCTCTTTTTTCAACATTGTAATTGTCAGTACATTCTTTGCAAAACTTGACCATAAACACCTCAGTATTGATATTGCATGAGTTTTCATCATAAGTTTAGACGTAGTAGTCTTTGACCAGTAAAACCGGTCTTGAGGTCGAGACACGCCTTTATTATTGTTACGAAGAATTTTTTTCGTGGCAATCCAAAGCTGTTTATGTCAGCTGTGTGGCAAACAGGGTTGTGGCAATTAGCACTCAATCACATTATTTGCCTACTGTGATTAAAAAAAACTTTCAGGTAAGACTCTGCTTCTTCTAATGGAAGGCACTACTGAGCACTATAATTATTATTTTCATTTTCAGTGCTTTCTGGCATTTCGAGCTTATGTCCCTCTCCAATCATAACTTCGCTAGTCCAAGGAAACTAATAAAGTAAGTGCCTAGACCCCCATTTAAGGTACCATCGCAACATTCCTCTCGTGGTACTGAAGAAAAGTCTGACATAGCTCTTCGATCCGAGGGACCCCCCCACTGAATTACGAAATCGGCGCCACTCTGCTCATTAGTATTTGTTTGCCTCACAGCACAGAGCCAACAGACTGTAAAGTTCAATCAAAATTTTTAGTCAGCACATAACAAGTGTCTAAAACTGCGAATTTTTAATGGTCACTTGTTTTACTCTTGTTCCTAGTACTTGAGGCTTCGTTGATTTTGGTACTATTCCTCTGGTAGAAATTAAAGGAACGGATGTTGACTTACCTTACACAATTTCGTGTTCATCTGCCAGAACTTGATTAAATTGAATTTTATTTATCTCAGGCTCAGGCCGGTATAGGGGAGGGGGAAAGGATTCT
This sequence comes from Lepisma saccharinum, assembly GCA_022664845.1. Classification (NCBI taxonomy): domain Eukaryota; kingdom Metazoa; phylum Arthropoda; class Insecta; order Zygentoma; family Lepismatidae; genus Lepisma; species Lepisma saccharinum. The sequence goes on from JAGDQP010002947.1 coordinate 38,253, forward strand.
GGAAGGTGTCAGCCAGGGCCTATGTTGGTGGCATCCCGGCATTCGCCTGGTGTGCTGATTTTTGTGCAGTGTGTGATGACAACGTTGTATCATTATTATTATGTAGTTCAGCATTGACAGTAGTTAATGCGCAGTGACATACATAAGTAAAAGTATATTACATGTAGAATCCGGTCTGCAATAGTGCTATAATTTGTTTTTGTTTTAAATTCCCATATATGTTTTAATATGGGAATTAATTTAAACTTAAATGAGAAAATTCGCTGACATTGAACAGATGATGTCAAAACTGGAATGATAGATTGAACTTCCATTTGTAGAAATAACTAACTTTATTGCAGAGAAGATTTCAACTACTTCTTCATATGTAAACACAACACAATTCTGAAGTCTTAATAAATTAGACATATGAATTATTCTTTTTATATATATAATGATTATTAACCATGGGTCGAAATGAGCATGAATGTGACTATTTTCCAGCAGGAAACAATAATCCGTGTGCGCCAAGTCGATATCTCAAGTAGATTCCGGTTGCATAACAAGCAGGAGTAATAATTTCAAGGAACGCTTTATTTATTTGTTATCAAACAGATTGAATATAATTGCCCGATTGGATGCTGGGATGATGTGTCATCTTTACTCACGGGAAGTTTTTTAATTGATCCTCATTTCGACCTACCTCATCTTTAAAAATATTCTGAAATCCCCTACTTCCTTTGGGAATCCCTTGCGCGCCCATTGACTGAATTTTGAAATATGCATTTTAAAATGGAGCAGGTTTAAAGTTTTTGACCCCATTATGCCGGATCAGCTCTTCTGTTCGTGGTGATAAAATACGAAGCTCTAAAGTAAATTTTCCCACGCTTTCGGTACCCTGTAACTCCGAAACCATGGACATTTCGAAAATTTGTCAGAAGAACTTTTGTCTTCTTTTAAAGGAGAAAACACCTCCAGAAGTTTGTCGGTGTAGTCCATAAATACTCGATACATACACCATTCCCAGACACACCGTGGATTCCCATCGAAAGCCCGTTGTCCTCTTCCAGAACGAACTTACAAATAGCTATGTGCCTTATTAAACGTAAGAAGGGTGGGTAAACCATGGACCGAGATCTAGGTGAACGCAAAAGGTTATTCGCCCCTATACACAACCGGCTGGTAGCATTTGGGGTGCACCTTTTCGATTTAATGTGTTGGATTTGGCGGGCGACAGAGGTACAAGACAAATGAATGTGCCCGGCGCGGTAATAAATAGAAAATGTCTCCGGTTTATTCCACTTGCATCCCCCGTCACCAAAATCCTGAATCCGCCAGTATCAAGGATTAGGTGGCAGAGCAGTCATGGCGGAACCTCGCCCGCTTCAATAAAGACATTTTCAATTCAATATCAATCACTTTGCCATATATATCTGGCCTACTACAGTGATTCTGCCAGAGTTTGTTTGGAGACCCAAAATTGGGAGGCTGTAAATGAAATTTTAGGGTTTCTATTGATTTTTTTTTGCCGTAAAGAAAATAATGCTGTAGAGACAGTGCTCGAGAACTTCCCTTTAGTGGGTTCTGGCAGAATTCTTGGACTCGAACCTCGGGACACTTATTGCTCTGTCCTTGCGAATGTTTGCGGAGCTATCATGACGTCACAGTATTCTTGCTAGTGTAAAAATCCTGGAGTGATTAATTCCCTAACCGAATGTCTTGACATGTTGCGACAGCGTGACGCCTGACCTAACTTGACTTTTTCTAACCTATATCTGTGCGTTTTATGAAATGCTTAAAATGTGTATTTTAGCCTAAAAGAAAGGAAAAAGTCTAATCGCAAAAGCAGAGCTTTTTTTTTTAGAGAGCAGGAAGAAAAAAAAATTCTTTAAAAAATGAAAAAAAAAAGTTGAATGCGTACCGAACCCAGGACCTCTAAATCACTAGTTCAGTGCCTTACCAATTACGCCACGAAACCAACTAGCTACGAATGCTTTCCAAGAGCTCTTTATAGGACTTTCACAAACGCTTAACAGAGGCCACTAATTATATAGTGTTCACACGTCATGATTGTCCCTCTCCGCACTCAATTCTTTGCCTCTTTTGTCCCGTTCTGTTTGTTTAGAATAAGGAAACAATGCGTTTAACCAGAGCCTTTCTTCAGTAGAAGGCCGGAGTATAGAAAAATGGCAACATTGCCCAGACGGCTGACTACGTGGGTATCATGGCGTGTATTTAAATAAATTTGTAGGAGGTACGTTCAAATTATTGCTGATATTTTTTTTTTTTTTTAATGTTAAGTAGAGACTTAAGTAGAAGAGGATTAATTGGAGGTACGTAATATATTAAAAAAAAAAGTCTAAATAAGCTTTGATATTTATAATGAGAAAGACGAGCTATGAAAGACGACCATGAGTTAGCCCTATAGTTTCTTTCAGATGTAGAAATGTTTTCGGACATATTTTTGTTGTAAAGTTTGATATGTAGAAATGAGCAATTAAATCTACTATTTACGTAGGTTGCTTTAATTTTACGAGGCGCATTCATAGGAGTGACAAAATAACTTTATACGCTTTGTACATGGGGCCGAATTAAATTTGCATGTCCTTTATGTAAGAAACATTAAGCTATTATGAGCCGAGAAATTAACACTTAATTATATAATTTACAAGGAACTTTCATGTAAAAGTGTCTTTTGAAGAAAGTCTCGCAAACTCCACCAGAAAGAGTTAACTGTGGACGTTCTAACTGTGTATTCCAAATTTTTGCTGATCTCTATTTCTAGACAGCCTAGATGAATTCACTAATGTAATGTTTGAGAAAGGTTCTTTTCACCTACGTAGCGCTATAAAAGATTTCAATGTTGTGTAAATAAGGTAATAAACACATCTGTAAAGAGTTGAGTTACTAACTATAACAATACGTAGGCGGACCAGAGATCTAGAACCTTCTCGTACTCGCCTTGTTTCAGTTAATAATAAAACGATGTATCGTAGTCCGAATGTTACGAAATAGATGGAAATCCAAATCTCTATTGTTATAACTTCACGGTTCCTATACTTAATTTTTTCACTTTTTTTTTTTTTTTTTTTTTTTGCATTTTCTATCTTTAGATTTAGTATGCTACGTTAATTGAACTTAGATTGCATCAGATATGAAAAGGAGTGCAAGGGCCGTCAAGCAATTGCAATGGAGTAGCTCGCACGATAAAATATACGTAGTAATTATGACAGAAAATAGTAAGAAAAGTGTGACTGTTAGTAGGTGTTTCCAAGATGTCATCAATTTGAGGAACTATTTCTTTCGCGGTCTCTTTCGGAAGTCTGAACCTTGTAAAGAAATCATCATCATTCGAATTTTTCAAATTAACTTGGCTGTCTCCGGATTGTTGGAATGCGCCTCGAATTTAAGTATTCTAAAACATTTTATCGTTCTCCTCGTACGAAGAGGATGAATCTGAAATCACATGCAACATATTTCACAAAATGTTTTGCGTGCGATTTATTAGAACCCATTCATAAATTCCCAGTCATATTTAACACACCAGAGGACGTACTATATCAGCCGGCAGCCTTCCCATGATCCTGTGTTACCACATAGTACCCTCTGACCTTCTACTGTAGAAAGCTCTGGTCCCTTATTAAACTTCTAAGAAAATAGCAGTTAAGCCACTAGCTGCTATTCTTCATCGCTTGTACCAGTTATAGCAATTTAGTCAAAGCATCAGTGAAAACAGCTGCTACGCTACTTTTGGTCATCTCTATTTCGCACCTGTTTTTCAAGGTTTCACTAATATTTTTTTTGCTTTCTTTGTGCATTATATAGATGCGCGATCCCTTCCAGATATCAAATCCGGCATAAACTAGATTTTCAAATTTTTGGAGTTTATTGCCTTCTTCCAACTGCCGATTCAATTCAGAAATCGAGAGAGAGAGCTGATGTCCAAAATTCCAGTTTTTCCCGTAAAAACGGGATGACTTTTTATAAAGAAAAAAAAAAAAGACCGTTCAAAAAGCCGGCTTTTTTAGACTCAAGAAAACCTCAGTTAGGATTACAGGCATGCGTGGGACTCAAATCCGCGCCGGTTCTCCAGTGCTTATGTGAAGTCAGTATTCATAGAACCACTGAGCTACGGGGGCTGGTTAATGTTTCCTGTGATTTATGAGACTTTAATATCATTTGATGCAATAGATTTTAATAAATCGGAAAGGCGATCATGGGTGTAAGCCATCTCGAGTGTTTGCGAACGCCGTTACAAACTATAACAGGACTGTTCATTTGTTTACAATACAAAACTGAGGATACACATTAGACCTGTCAGGTATTTTTTTTCTCCAGTTTTCCTATCTTCTATCTCTTCTTTTACGTAAAGCTCCACTCGATGGCTTAAGAGTCAAGTCGAAACGTTCACTAGAAATTTTCTACCACAACTTCCTCAGATGAAACCTTGCTGCCAACCTTGAATAGTCAAATTTGCAATGGAATACCCATTACTGTTCGACCGACGAACAACTTAGAAACTTTTAGTTCCATGTAAAATTCAAGATTTAGAAAAGAATCTAACAAGCTTTCTAATAGGGCAATTTAGTTGGAACGATGCTCTTATTTTCAGAATAGATTAATTGAATAGGTTGTGATATAACGTTTTTAAAGTGTTTTATGATGTCTATTAAATTATATGATTACAGAGCTTTTTATCGTATCAGTAAATATTACATGTCCAGGTAATCATGTTTATTACTATGGGAGAAATTAATGATGGTTTGAAGACATTGTACTATTACTCAAAGACGACGAGAAGATTTATACAATGACTCAAAAATCCTACCTTACATTTATTAAAACATTTGTATACCGTTGTCTCCATATGCGTACCCACGGTTTCACTGGTTTGTTTTCGACCTTCTGTATAATGTATTGAAGTCATAATGTATGAAGATACTGCTGCATAATTGATAGTAGAAGAGTTTGATGAATAAACGGTCATGCAATTTCAAGATAAGTCTTTTCGACTCTTAAGTAAAGTCAACAGACAATACGTCGGATGAGTGTTGTTAAACAAATTGCATATTTAGAACTAATATAAGCTGTCGGTGAGAGCTTTAATGTGTTCATTTTTTGCTTAAGATAGTCAACACGAAAAAGTATATTGAATGTGGTGCAAAGTAAATTACTGGATTTTGTGTTTTAAGTGGTCATTAATCTTGCTATACTTTTGTAGTCCTGGAGCCAGCCTATACTTCCGTGAAAATTTCGAGGTCGAGATTTTTCTCTCTCGTTACTTGAGCACCAGGTGCTACGTTAATATCTTCGTTAACTCTCGTGATTCCTGGTAATTTCTTTTCTAGCTGCATTTTTAAAATGAGGGCCATTTCTCTGAATTTCGTTATATTTTACTTTACATTTAAACAAATACACTGAGTTTGGTGTCAATATAGGTTTTTGATTGCAACAATTTCAAAACTGAAGTTGATTTTAGTGATTTATACTCTTGAAACCCTTTATAAAATAAAAATATGCATTAATAGATTTATCTGTGTGTGCTGTATAATGATGAAGAAAAAACGTAGATTTTTCACAGTTCTCGGTTTACATTCTTCTGTCCTTCGTGTTTATTTCAGAGTCTAACAACTTTATTTTGGTTTTATAACATAAACTGATAATATTTTATCTTGCTGGCAATGAGAACTAAGTTGTAAGGAGTGGCGAACGCAGTTTAGTGCTACAGTGACTTGTTATAAAAATACACCATGGAGAAGCTTCATAATTTAGTTTACTTTCTTAAGTTCAGCATAAACTAGGTACAACTGAATCTGTCATTCCAGAAAGGGCACATGCTTGTTTTTTTTTTCGGATGTATTTAAAAAAAAAAAGCCTATAGGCAACTTTGGCTCAGGCCGGATGGATGATGATGAATTGGAATTGGTGGAATAAAGAAAGTGGGAGGAAATGGGGAACTCCAAGAAAACCAACGAACACGTTGTTTGTCCACTACAAAGCCCACATGACCTGAGCAGGAATCGAACCAACGACCCCTAGCACCAGATGTGAGCGCTCTACCATCGAGCCACCGTGGCTCACATGTTACATGTAATTCCGTTTCTGCAATGACTGATTCAATTGTTCGATGACTGTTCCAGAAATGAAGGTCTAATAAGAACGTCAATGTCAACTCCCCAATCTGTACAGAGTCAGAAAAGACCAGACGATCTGAGTTGCGTTGTATGTGGTTTCGTCAAGACGAATCAGGATAAAGTACAAAATTAGCACTTGTGTTCACACAAACATGTTTCTAGTAACAGCAAGTTGCTTTAAGGATGAAGTTTTCGAATAATTAGTCATGTCTTTGCAGCTGATTTATACACTCGTCCAAATTGTATACGTGGCTACATGAGGGGGAAAAAATAGGGGAGCAACGTGATCGCCAATCTTCCGCTAAGTACGAGGTATTTCAAAAGGCAAATGAAGTTCTAGAACCTCTTTTAAATGCAGGATATGGCTTTACCTTAATTTATGTCGAATTTTGACCATTGTTAATTCATAATAATGAAATTTAAAAATTCTTGTCAGAAAGTATAATGATCGGATTCGCTTCTGCCAATTAGAACGCAAAAGTGAACTTATTCAGCGCTTTAACACCTGGAAATTTAGCTGCCAAAAATAAGATCACAAGATGTAATGAAAATTGCAGTATGTTTAAACGTACAACATTGAAAGATGTAGATTTTCAACTAGAAAACATGTTACATGATGCTTTGGAACCGAAACAATTTTAAAAAATCGAGAATGCCAGACTCTTTCCTCACTTTCTTTAGGTCGTTGTTTAATATTAGTAAATCCAAACTTTTACGATTTAATTATATTTTAATTCAAAATGAGTTAGATTATGCAGATTATCAGAAAGTTTATGGTGAACAAATTATACCAGATGAATATGAGTCGAATGTTGTGAATTATAAGCTGTTTAATATATATATATATATGAGCTCCTGCGTAGCCTAGTCGGTAGCGCGCTCGACTTCAGTGCGAGCGGTCCCGGGTTCGATTCCCGATAGGGGCTCAAATATTTCGGTGTTGACCCAGCATCGTGAGGACAATTGGGGAGCTGCTGTGAATAAAAGACAGTGGCGATCACAGTGAAAGCTTCGGCTCTCCTCTCCCAACCCGTCTGGTCAGCGTGGGAGCAGTAGACCAACTCCTCCCTTCGGGGAGAGGCCTCATCCACTAGTGGATTGAATATGGCTGTGATTTATTATATATATATATATGAAATGCATCATGGTATCAAAACAACGTCACTACATGTTATGACGGGTCACACAATCAAAAAGGGAATAATAATAATAAAGAGATCATAATGGGGATGAATGTCGTAGGGATTTTTTTCCACAGAAGTTACATGGTACCTCCATACGCTGGCATAGTTTAGGAAAAATTCTTCCAAGTATCTCCCAACGATTGATTTTTTTTTTTATATATATGGTCAGATGGGGTAAAAATATGGGTATGTAATTTCATATGATCATGTTTACTTCACTACACACACTGTAGTTGTAGTTGGTAAGTCATATTCTCGTATTCATTTTGAATCCTAGAATGAAATTGTGTACGGATGTAGGAGGCAAAGCCCCAAAAGTCTGGGGGTACCAAACGGAAATTTGCGGCAAAAGGAAAATTTCGCCCTTAAAAATTGGCCTCATCCCGAACTGAGCACCCAAATAAAACGATAGGTTGGTTTACAATGTATGCGTTTTCTCTTAAAGAGTCATTAGTACATAATTTGGCAAATTATTCTCCAGGTTTCAATCACCTAGTGTATAGACTATCAGCTAGGGTGGAAAGTGGACCACTTCACCCGGTAAAGACGAGTGGGGTGTCATTTTTGTCCACACTACGAAAATGGAAACCCGGAAATCAATTTTGGTAGCTTTCATAGTTTTTGGCGGGAAAATTTGTTTTGGAAGGGCGAAGGCCTTCATATTGGCGACGCTGGTGCCCTCCCTAATAACCCGACAGTCACAAATGATACCTCGTTGGAAGCTCATAAAACAGAGATTCGAACGGTATGTCATTTGTTCCTATTGGGCTTCATATTTAGAAGAAGGAACCTGAAATTTTACGAAAAAATTCGATTTTTTCGTAATTCACAGGCAGTTGGCAACACTTACACTGATCGTACGCCTACGAAAAAAATCCAGCGTATACCCTAGGTTAGTAAACTTTGGTCCGCGGACCAGGTCCAGGGTGGTCCTTTGAACCTACCAATAATGAAACTGGACCGTACTTGAAAAAAGTTTGCGGAACGCTGCCCTAGGTATTCCCGCCAAACATATGCAACGATCATAAAGTTTGGTGCCATACAACATAAGAGAAAAACAGGAGAAACAAAACATTGGCTATTGGACTAATGAGGAATATGTCCCTCTGACTTTTCTCCCGCTTTGGCTACGACTATACAAGTGAAACTTCGTCATCTCGTCTGTTGTTCACTCAACAATTGTGAGCAAAAATGAGCCACTATAGACAATTATTGGTAGATCTATGGCGTTTTGATTTATTACAGCTCCGCGGTAGTCGCCATTTTTGGAAGAAATTAGTGAAAAACTGACTCAAGCGACAAGAAATGCAGGAAGCCCTTGCTCACCACAACAAAGAAGAGTGCCATGAGGCCCCTACTAAACTGTGACTGGCTAGAAAAAGATAACGCTAAAATAAAACATTGCAAAAGCCTAACGTATTATGACACTATATATATATATCATGTGAGAGTCTTGTGACAGAAACCAACTATCTGCAAAAATAACTGAAAGCAAAAGACGATACTCAATACATACGGAGATTTTTGAATCTCCTACCTACAAAAATGTTTCGAACACACCACACAAAAGTTGTATCTCAGAATACGTAGTGGAAAGGGTAAAAGTTCACTCCAAATGTGAAATATTCCACCCACTACTACACACGGAGCAGGTGGTTATAGTGTAAAAACTGCATTAGATATGATGGAAATAAATTATTGTAAAAAGAGGCACAGTTACTGTAACAATCCGTACCTGTGTCCTCCGTGAGCTTGGACCTGCTATGATATACCTGTGCTGAATACCAACCTGTAAATACATATGGGGGCTTGCAAATGCAATTCACAACACAAATAACTAAATGAACGAGAAAAGTGTAATTAAAGACAAAAAATCGGTCGTTTTTAGGACCAAAACAATGCATTAGAGACCACATGAACCGGAAACTTACAATGAAGCAATGATTACCAGATCTGAACAAGGAAATCGGGAAACCGGAAAAGTCCAGAAACCACGGAAACTCCTCCAAGTGGCAGACAAGAGGAAAATGGAAAGAGATGTAACCAACAGATGTAGGTCAAGCAGCCAAGAGCCCGATGATTAACATGACTGGCTGAGCACTAACACAAACTGTCACTGCATAAAGACAATTGTTGTGAGTGAACCCAGACGGGATAACGAAGTTTCACTTGTATAGTCATAGCCGAAGCAGGAGAAAAGTCAGGGGACGTATTCTTCATTAGCACAATGTAGAAGGCGATCACCAAGGCAATGTTTGGTTTCTCCGATTTTTTTCTGATGTTGTATGGCACCAAACTTTATGATCATTGTTGCATATGTGTGGCGGGATTACCTACGGTATACGCTGGAATAGTTTCGTAGGCGTACGATCAGTGTAAGTGTTGCCAACTGCCTGTGAATTATGAAAAAAAATAGGATTTTCCGTAAAATTTCAGGTTTCTTCTTCTAAATATGAAGCCCAATGGGAACATATGATATACCGTTCGAATCTCTGTTTCATGAGCTTTCCAACGAGGTATCATTTATGACTGTCGAGTAATTAGGGAGGGCACCAACGTCACCAATATGAAGGCCTTCACCTATTTCCCCCTTCTAAAACAAATTTTCCCGCCAAAAACTATGAAAGCTACCAAAACTGATTTCCGGGTTCCGATTTTCGTGATGTGGTCAAAAAGTGGAATAAAATGACACCCTACTCGTCTTTACCGGGTGAAGTGGCCTATTTCCTCAAAATTGGGGGACTAGCTGATAGTCCATTATTCCTCCTTGGTGATGTTCGGATTAAATTTTAGCGTCAGTGTACAGAAATTCTTTAAAAACAATTAACGATATTTCGACAGTTAACATTTACGTGGATGTGCGACGACGTTGAGTGAAGGAACACTGTAGGAAATTTTCAACTGACTGTTATATTGTTAGGAAACATTCATGACTTTCCTGACCAGTATAAACCATGTTTGGATGCCTTTAGCTCCGAACATTTTTCTCCATATGTTTGTAGGAACTTAGTTTTCTTGATTTAGTGTGTAAAATCACTTCCCAAAATTCGTCAGTGTTTGGGGAACACTGTATTAATATGAAAATTATAATAAAATCGGACCCGGTTTTATTTTCCTTCCTTACGTTACGTGTTGCTATTTGTAAGTCATAGTAAACTTTGATAAGCGTTCTTTTTAAATGGTCCAGTCTAGTAATTTTGGACTCCGGCCCGTCACGATTCGCCCTTTAGCCATAAAAATCAACGCCCATGCCCTTCAGGGACCTTCGAGTCGTTGACCGTAGACCGCACGGCTTGTAAGTTCTAGTGTGACACGACAAATACACACAGGTGGAAGCGTCGCATACAGTTGAAAGAGTCTTGCTTCCTCAGTTTGTTGATGTGCATTACCCTGGCAAGTTGAATTGCTAGTGATGATAAAGGGAAGCTTACATTTTAAAATAGATTGTCAGGCTCGCAAATCCATTAAAACACTCCATTATTTGATCCACAATTGCAGAAGCAATTAATAGCATAAGCTCCAAACATGCATATTAATTATGGTCTACCCAAGATACACAAAAAGACGTCCCACTTCGACTTATCATTTCAGGTCGACATCACCCAACAGTCGAACTGGCTATCCAAACTTTTGAGCAAACACAGCAACAAAATTACACATACTGTTCTCAATTCTGTTGAAGCAAAACAACAAATTTCGACAGTGCGAACACTATCAAAATGGCTTCCATAGATATAGTAGACATGTTTCCCTCAGTCCCTATTGATCTGCCTATTACTTGTACAGAATTACGGAACTCGCATCGTTCGCTTTTGGTTTCTATCCTGGGCAAGATCAAGTCAGTTTTCTTCATGAATATCATTTTTTCAAAGATCTCTTCTAATACTGAAATACCAACGACGTCTCGGTTTTCTACCTATATGACCTTCCAATCTTGCCGACGTGATGAAATCTAATAATTTGTATTAATTTCTTTCTACGGACTTCCAAAATTCGACTTGAAGAAATTGATTACCTTTTCAGGTTAGGTCAACAAAATGGTAGTGGCGTATCCAGGATTTCGTGAGGAGGCAGCGCAGGAGGCCTGGAATATTTTACCCTTGTGGATTTTTAAAAGTTTAAATTTATCATATTTCCTCTCATATTACTAAGTGTTATCATGGAATATGATACTGATATACCCAAAAATTGATATTTCTAGATACATTAGATTTGTCCGGAAACAAATCAAAGCCTTTTCTGAGATAAATTATTGAAATAATGCCATAAAGTACGTTCATTTTAGGAGCTTCTCTGGATCCGCCACTGCAAAACTGTTAATCCAGAACAAAACGTATTGTAAAGTGGTATCATAAAGCCGAACAAGGTTCCGGAAACTTAAAATTAACGAAAATCGCACGAAACTGAACACTTGGATAGGTATTATTCTTTACCACCTTATCACCAATAAGTTTACGAAAATATTTAGATTATGTTCTTAATCCAGCCTTGATTCCGCCAAAAATTTTAAAAGTTTCATGTAATACGGTACGAAAGTTATTTTCTTGATTGGCAGTGGAGTGTATCAAATCAGATGCAAATGCAGAGAACAATATATAAGGATGACAAAAAGGAACACATATGTTAGAATATCCGAGCATGTTACACACACAAACGAACACCAAGTTTCAGGAATTTTTCGTCTTAAAACTTCCGAACATAATATTTCAGATGTGCAATTAGTAATAATAATAGAAAAATAATAAAAATACTTTTGAAGACATACTTTTCTTAAATAATTCGTACTAATAAGTAAAAAATTATTTTGTTTATGCATGAATAAAAAGAAAAGCATGTGGGGGCGCTCTCATATAAAGTCACTTTCTTCAATTAGTGCACCCTATGCTTTCCTTTTTAGTCATGCATAAACAAAATTATTTTTTACTTTTTAGTACGAATTGTTAAGAAAAGTATGTCTTTAAAAAGTTTTTTTAAAATTAATTTTCTAAACCCAAATGTGTTCTGCAACCAGCCAAACTCCACAGTGTTGCAGGCTAGTTTTATGGGTAATATTAAAGTATGCTTGTAAAATATAGAAATATACGGAAGTAACAATAGAATATTGTATTGTCGCCCGACTTACGTCGGTGTGCAAATTTTCATCATTGTATGACGTCGGGAAATGAGCTAAATTAACGTTGCAAGATTTGAGGACACCATGAACCATTGTGAACTAAAGAAAAGAATGTAATAATAATAATAAAACGGACTCTACCAAAGGAAGAACTGTTTATGAAAGCTACTTCATTAATAAAAATAACCTAAAATCAGGATCAGGGAATATTAAACAAGGTTTGGCATCCGTTATTTAAATAAATACACACAATTCATGTTTATTATTATAATTTCTTAAGTGGCACGCTAAAAAGTTAACTTTTCAACCAATTTCTTCTTTACGATTACACATCACACCCACATTGATTCTTAGGTGTTCAACTGCTGCTTTCCAATGGACATTTCCGTTTTCCCCGTCCTTATATATTTTACAGTTTGTTTGTGTACATCGGATTAAATAACATATAATGTTTTTTAAATTTCAGCGCTACGGTTTTCCGTTACGTAGAAATATAGCATGAAATACTGAGAATTCAATCTCCTACGTCATACAACGAAAATCATCCTCTGATTGCTTTGACGTAATCAATCCGTTGTATTTTCGTAGCTATATGCTTCTCCCTATGTTACGTTCTTTATTCGGAAGTTTGAAGACGAAAAAACAAAAAAGAGAAAGATCATTTACCTCATCACTTAACGAAATAATTAATGTACAAATCTGCAGAACACACTTCAATAAGTTTAAACACCAAAACATGCTTTTAATAATAGAAATTGCTCGAAACATAGACAGGAGGCAGTCTTAACTTGCAATGCTCTATTCACGGGCTACAAGTACGTTAAATTGTTAACAGATAGCAGTAACGAGCACTATTAATTCATGTGCTTTTAAGTTCTTGAAAAATACTTCACTAGCATTCATTAAAAAAGTATACGATTGTCGGATGTAAAAACCCACATTTTTTACAGAAAAAAAGAGGCAATTCTTTTTAAATACAAGAGTTCTAAAGAGCATTATTAGAAGATATCTTATGATTTAATCATGAAAATGAAAAAAAAAAAAAGAGCTGATATAAATTAGTGTTGAAGCTACCAAACTATATCAAGATCTTAAAAAGTATTAAAAGTAAAAATCAATTTTAAATGAATAAAACAAACTAAATGACGTGTTAAGGCATACAGAAACGCTATTCACCAATTATACTATTTCTTTCGATCCATTTTTGCGATCTCTTTTTAACAATACTAACAAATCAAATACCATTTGTATGTCAATGACAAGCAGTCGGAAGACTGATTAAGTCATAACATGGCGGCGCCCGATTAAGCGAAAGGCTGAGACTCTTTTGAAGCAAGTCTATAACTCTTGATAAATTCATCACAGAAAGAAAAGAAAATATTTTCCGTAGTCCGCTTTAATAGAAGAATTTTTTATTGCAATACAAAAATTCTACCGGAAATGTCCATTCCCATGTACTACCGGAAATGTCTTTTACGACTGAAGAACCACCAGAATCTAACTTAGAAAATATTCTCGTACATTTTCTTAGGGTGTATATTCTTCGGCAACTACGAGAGGATTTTCTGTATACCGTCATTGAAAAGTGAGTCCGAAATGATATATTTAGTTTATTTCTATTTGTGTTGAATGTGATGTGAAAATAATTTTAGCAAACTAAGTGCTCTTTTCTATCTGAAGTTTACCATACATATGCCCTTCCGAAACTTTCCTATCTACGCTTAATTTCTTTCATATATTTGATAATTTTCACTACATATTTATATACGAGGATGATTCAGAAAGTAATACCTGCAAGGTGATACCTTTATTTGTGTTTGACAGATAGCACCGATACAGGTATCAGTGGAAAGCTTGCAATGTCAGCTACAAATGGTGGCGTCATTTTTCAACATAGTCCCCATTACGGGCAACACACTTGTGCCAATGCGAAACAAGGTTTTTCATGCCGTTGGCGAAGAATTGTGGTGGCTGCTGGCGGCACCATTGCCAAACTGCTGCTTCCACCTCCGCGTCACAACTGTAGCGTTGGCCCTTAAGGTGATCCTTAAGTTTGGGGAAGACCCAAAAGTCGGAGGGCGCAAGATCCGGACTATAGGCAGGATGAGGCAGAATGTCCGTGTACCTCAGGCGCTACAGTGCTTATGTGCGGACGAGCATTGTCGTGGTGCAGAACTGCTTGCTTATCTTTGCGAGTGCGTTGCAATCTGGCCCGCAGTCGCTTTAGGGTGTCAACGTAGCGATCTGAGTTTATTGTCTGACCGTTTCGCGGAAATTCAGTATGCACGACCCAATCCCAAAAGAGGGTCAACGACAGTTTTTTTTTTGTTTGTTTTGTTTTTTGACGGAGGAGAGGACGTGTGGCGGTACTCCATCGACTGACGCTTCGTTTCCGGGTCATAATGGTGTGTCCACTACTCGTCACCAGTAACAATTCTCCGAAGAAAGTCGTCATATTCCTGTTCATATCGCAGGAGCAGCTGCTGACAGATTCTCTTCCTCGACTCTTTCATGTCAGGCGTCAGTTGCCGTGGTACCCAATGAGCGAACATCATCTTGTAACGCAGAAGGTCCTTAATAATGTGGTTCACTGAACCAATGGAAATGGCGAGCGTTGTTCCGATCTCGTGTTGCTTGATCCTGCGATTGCCCCGAATCAACTCGTCCACCTGATGTTGATGATCGTCATCGGAGGCCGTTGCGGGCCGTCCACTTCGGTGCTGATCATGGATATTTGATGAGGCTGAATTTTGGTCTTTCACAGTCCTTGCCCAACTCCGCACAGTGCTGACGTCAACACAGGCATCCCCGTAAACTGCAGTCATACGGCGATGAATGTTGCTGGGCGCACAACCTTCCGCAGTCAGAAATTCAATGACAGCCCGCTGTTTCGACCGGACGTCACCACTGGATGCCATGGATTGCTCCATTACTCTGGAACAAGAAGAGATAGGAAGATGAAACAAGTGATATTCTATAGCTTAAACATCAGTGCATTAATGTTCAGAAGTTTGCAGTACTATTGGCCAGGTAGTGGGCTTGGAGGCATTACTTTCTGAATGCCCCTGGTACATATTTTTGCATTTTGATATGTAAAAACCCAAGTTTTACTCATTATAAGACAATCAAATACCGCGACTCGCGATACACTCAGTACTTTACACACATGCTCAGGTTCTTCTTTTATTCGAAGCAAAGGTCAGTAAGTTCTAACCCGCGATTTTTATAATGGGAAATTTGGGTATGACCCTTTTGTAGAACCCGGCTGTGTACCCTTGTGAAAGTCCTGATTTTTTTTTTTCAGAACTATTTTATATTCTGACAGAGCAAAGGGTTAACTTGTCCACGGTAAACTTTGAATTCGTGTCAGCACTTTTGATAACATGTTTAGTTTCAATGATGTCAGGATAGTCGGTCTCGGGGTTCGAGCCCGCGTATCTACCCATTGTCGATCCGAAGTCCTCGATGTAACCGCCTGGACCAAAAGCAATGGTGCTAGCTGAATCATCAGAACTGCGAATTTTCAGGATACTCACATGGAAAGTTTTGTCCAGGATGCGATTTGCAGGAGTAACGACGATTATTGATGCAGAAGGTGAAGGTGTTTGGTTTCTTCAACGTAGAAGGCGGAACATAGGTTACTGCGTCCTAAGAGGTACGTAAGGTTGGAAAAAACGCAGCTGCCGAAGTGTCGGAAAGAGTATGTTTTGAGAGAGGCAAGATGCTCAAAGGAGATGGGACAAGTTCTGCAGTGAGGTTTATAGTACTTGCCAGGTTTTGTGGGAGCAGGCTGAATGGATCCAGTTCTGGTCAGGATCATGATGAGATTCAGGGGTCTGCGCTAGACTATTTTAAGGTATGTGGAGAAAGCTCTTTCACTGTCATGTGACACAGTCAGAATGAGATGCGCTAGTTTGTGGATGTTTTGGAGGATCTGAAGGTTAGGATGGTACTGGGTGAGAAGACAGAGCAGTGATTCCTGGCACGGTCCAATTATTGATGGATGAGGTAGCTGGGATGTAGGATGTATACAAAGTCTGTCCCTACTCTTGTATCTCCGGCACGAATAGAATATGAGAAAATGCTCAAACACGCATTCCATTATTTTGAAAAGTTTACATTTTTGGCTAAGAAAATTTTAGCTACAAAGGTTCGATTTTCAAAGTAATGGAATGCATGTTTCGACATTGTTGCAGTCAAAATTCATTCCCTAATTTTTGATGGCTTTATTTCATTTTTTTAAAATTAAAAAAGTATTTGGCTTTGGACTCACATTTCTGCCATTAGACCTGCTTATCTACAGGATGAGCTGGCTATGTCATAATTTTGCACAAGAGAGCTATGGTTAATCATAGCTCAAGGCAAATTAGTCAAGACAACAGGAAGCCTGTTGTAACGTCAACGACGTCAGTTCTTACTGAAGGTGAGATTGACGAGATAATTGTGGTTAACAAACTACGAAGTTGCCAAAATATAACACCACACAGATCCGCCTGGGCTTCCTGTAAAAAGCTAATCACTCGGAAGATGTGCAATTCATCAGGGCAGAAATAGTCTATAATTATCAACTAAAGTAAACAAAAGATTATATCAGAATGACAAACAATGGAATTAACGCGAATGTTTTTACCACGTCAATAATGGAAGGTGCTAGAATCACAAAGAGTTTTGTCATACAACCACAACTTCCGAGGTGTGGCGTGTCCTTCATTTAAATACCCACACCCATCGAAATCTTTATGTCATTCCACCACCCGGAGTCCGAACGAGTGTCTCAGACGATTTCACTTATAGGATTCACGTGAGTGAACATTTCGACTTGTAATTTTTCTAATATAGTAAATTGTCTTTCGACTTAACGTTTCGCGCTCGACTTCTACGTGCTCTCCCCACTAGTCCCCCAACTTCATGACACATTCGTAACAATGTCCTACTATTGGACCTTCTATGAAAATGCAACATCCGGAATCAAGGAGAATCATTGATTATTAAGGTTAGGAACAAAGATTCAAAGTATCAACCCAATACTGCAAGTTGTATTTGTTTTAACTTAGAGCTCTGTCATACTACGGTAGTATTGATCAATATGTCAAATCTCTATCTTTCCTTTGTTGTATTTTTATTTTCATTTAAATAAATTCTATAGTAAAAGTGACGAGTTATCCTTTGCCATGAAAGTAGCCTTGTACCTATAAGTAATAAGACGAAGTAAGGAAAGTTGAAAAGTGTTCAGAATTCGATTTCAGGTGATGCCAAAAACAAGGTGAACTCTTACAGGAACCTTTTTCTTTAGCTCTACCACAAAATACTCATCGACACATCATTGATCGCCTGGCGACACTCATTATCCCAGGGATCAAAATCTTTTGGCAACACTTCATTAGAGTTGTGGTAACGCCTCAGTTGTTGTTGTCCGAGTACATCTCTCTATTCAATATCGCAACTAAAACTGAGATATTGCCATGGTTCTGAGGAGGTTCGGCGTTGCCAACCCAACGCTTTGCCACCTGTAATTGGCAGACCAGTTAAAGGGCTTCCCTATTAGCCCTGACTAGTTACATTTTGCCAAAACATTTTCTCATATTGCAGTTCGTTCTGGAAATGCAGATAATGGGGACAGATTTTATAGAGGGGATAACGTATAATGTTACTCGTGGAGACCCTGGACACTTTGGAGGTTTAATGCCTAAAAAGACGATAGCACAGAGATTAACTTTACTACTGAAGTATTTTGTCACCTTGTTCTCTCCTGTCTAACTCTTACAGCCTGAACTAAAAATAATCTTTTCGAACTTTGATCCCCCACCATGTTAAACAGGGGCAACATATCGATCCCGTAGTTGGTCCAAAATTTTCTTTCATTAAAACTTTTTTTTTTTTCAAACGATATATTGCTTGACCCCTTGCAATTTGATTTTTTTTTAGGTGTTCCTCACCTCAAAATAATGTAATATATGTTGTAGCATTTTCTGATATTTCCATTCGCTTCGAAGATAGTGGTGGAACAGACTTTAGAGACACCATACATATATACGGTGTGTCCATGAAATAGAGACAAACTTCGGGAGGATCATATCAACCCAAGAAATTTCGAAGTGTGTGTAGTTTCGGATCTACAGGCGCTCCAAGTATCTGTTGCATCGTGCTAAATGACGTCATAGGTCGACAAGGCATGACGTAAGCCATGTCAGCTTAGCGAATCACAATCGAAGTAGTACCAAGAAAGTAGAAGTAGGTCAAAAAACCTTACTAAGATGAATTCTTTAATCGTAAACATTGCTCGAATACATTAGGTGATATGCTAAACCGAAACTGCTTATGTCATTGTCTAGCTATAACATCATCTGAAACGATGCCGCCATAACTGAGTGCTTGTAGCTCCGAAACTAGACATATTTCGAAATTTCTTCAAGGGTATTTTTTTCTTGTTTTCATGTGAATAATCGCCTCCCAAAGTTTGTTCCATTATTTCACGGACACACTGTATACTGGGATGAAGTTTAGTTATAAAGTAGAGGTTTCCCAACTAAGCAAATTCATGCCATTTTAAAATATTTACGAAAGTTACTAAGTTTTGATGTATTTTCGAAAAAGCTTTTCATGCTCTTCTTCGTCTTTTAGAACACCTGCTATGGCCCTTGCGTATGCAAGATAAAATATTATTTTGTTTTAAAAATTATTTAATTCAATCAAAATTATCGTTTATATTTTATTTCGGGCATTTGAGCTTGTTTTAAATAAAGATCTAAACAGTAGAAATTAATTGAAGTGCACATGACATATAGCTATATATTAAAGTTTCTTCAGGCGCTCAACAGATGTCTCTACTTTTGTCGTTGTAAATGTGAGGTGGACAACTTTTTTATATTGAGTTAGATTGTTACTTGTAGCATGTAATTATGGGCACAAGATTTAAACTCTATAAACAGTGTTCTTGAATTCAGTGTAAATTAATTTTGTGAACTGTTATGTATACTATATGGTTATATGTAGCTGAAATGTAAATAGTCCATACAGAGGGGACTAATCCTCTGTTGAATAAACCTTTTAATTTGGTATTCGTCTGTGTTTACTTTTATAGCTAGACGTGGTGGAGAATCTACTCTTGGTCGCCCAGGTTGTTGCAAAGCGCCGCAGCGATCATTAAGGCCCGGTTCACATTTGCGGCACGGGAGCCGTGTGGTTTGTCTCTTTTGGGAACTTTTATTCCTTAATCTAATCTTTTTTTTTTTTCCCTCAAATATTCAATTATAAAAGATTGTTCATATTTTTCTCTATTTTAAGTAGAGAAATATAAGCTCAATAATAATAAAATAAAGTTTGACCGAATATTAAAATGAATAATTGGAGGTATAAATTGATAACTTATTTTGTATTGAAAATGATGTTATCCTTACTTACTTACTACTTTCTCTATGGCTTACGGAACTCGCAAGTTCATCGCCGTAGTAGCAAACGATCGCCATCGGGCTCTATCCTGGGCAAGATCAAGCCAGTTTTCACTACAGACACTTATTTCTCCAAGATCCCTTCTAATATTGTCCTCCCAACGCAGTCTCGATCTTCCCCAACGGTCTCCTTCCCTCCTGCTTTCCAACCAAGATAGAATATAGTCTTCGTTTCTCTCCCATCCGAGCTACATGGCCTGCCCATTTTAGTCGTCGCAATTTCATTATTCTTACATCAGGTGAGTCGTACACTCCGTGAAGTTCTTTATTATGAATTCATCTCCATTCTCCAGTCATCTCATTCCATATATTTTTCTCAAGACCTTAATTTCAAACACCCGTAATTTATGTTCATCTGCTAAGGTCGTACTCCAACTTCCGCAAGCGTAAAGTATTACCGGCAGAATGACAGTTTTTCAATTGATATGATATGATTTTAGAGTGATATTTTCAATTTCAACTTCCTTGATATTAATCTCGGAAAAAATGATAAATCGGCCAGTACAGGTTCTTCGAAGTGGTGGAGTTCGAGTCCAAGAGGGACATAAAAATGTCAGCCTTTAAATAATAATCTAGGAAAAAATATAAACTTAAACAAAATAATGGTCCAGGTTTTTTTTTTTTTTGTGTTAAAATACTTTATTTATTTATATTACATATGGATAGAAATGTTTGTTTCTCCTTAATGTTCTTTGTTCTTATGCAGCAGCGAGGTTATGAAGGACAGGACCTACAGCTACAGCTCACAGTGGAATCCGAACCAGTACTCGATTTGCACCTGAGGGATTGTCCCTCACCTGGACTCGAACTCGGGACCCCTTGATAACAAGGCGAAAAAAATAATGGTTTAATATGTGGAATACCCTCAGAACTTGAAAATGACCACACTTGAGGGTACAATATTCTCACTATATGGTAGGAATATTCCAATGAAAAAATAATAATAATGGATGGAATTATCTACGAATTTTCTTGCTCGTAAATGCACTGTAAAATACAGTTTCTTAAAATTAATAAAACAGTTTTTTATTTGTGCACTGAGAAATAATTTCCATACAAAGGAAATATCAACATTATTTCATTTTAAATAAAAACATATCGGTTTGGAAATAGGACCACTGATCTTATTTTAAAACCAGCATGTTCTCAATTCGAATAAAAAAAGAGTTGAAATTTCATATCTAAGAAAATTATTTCTACTATTGCACGAACGTGCGCATCATTGCGATAGTTCTTTAAACAGATTCGTCTTTGAGCGCCGCAGTGTGTTCGCAGACAAGACGCAGCATGTGTGAACTGTTTGTGCGGCTGCCGCGCGGTCGCTGGACGGCTCTCGTGCCGCATGTGTGAACTGGGACTAAGTGGATACCTCTACTATTTCTTCAGAGTGTAGTCCACACTACTGTGTAGACTTGGGGCACGCTAATGTAGGTTTAGGCATTCTCACAGGGCAAGCATCGTACCCAACACGACCACGTAGTGATGACACGATAAGGACCATACGGACCATTAGTATATTATTGACGGTAAAAGGCTCCCATTACACACCCAACGCGAACAGTAGCTTGTTCCAATTCCAGACCATAAGGAGATGTTATATTCTTGTTCCTATCTTAATCACATTAGGAGTCTCTTACATATTAATGTGAATAGAAGGAAACAAAACTATTTCAAAACCCCAAACCGATTCTCACAATATTATAAACAGAAGTTTGCACTGCGACAAAAATCGCTTGATGATGATGAAGAGCAGCCGTCAACGTCCAGATCGTCTTACAATGCAATTCACCGTTTTCTTTCTTTATTGCTTCTTTATCGTAGTTGTGCTTAATCAAGGAGGATGAGATATATTTTTCACTGAAAGAGATCTGCATAGCTAGAAAAATACATTGGTTTACCATGAAAGAAAACAAAAAAGTCTTTTTTACAAACACAATTTTTCTTTTAATTCTCAATATGTATTTCCTCTAAATGTAAGCTGAGGTTTGGTTTACAAAATTTACAAGTGAAACGACAGATGCAATTGGTTTTTCTTTCTTATTTATGCATACAACATAATTCATATTGTATTCATTATATAATACTTTCAACATAGCATCTACCATGAAAGTAGAATGGGAAGACAGAAGGCCAGTAAGTAACTAGTACTATCGAAAGTTCCAGATATAACTTTCTACACGTGTGTTTTAGTTTTGGAAACGAATTTTGCTTTCAACATCTACGTTATCTGTTGTTTTCCTTTGTCCACATCAGTAACTGATACGGAAGAAGGGAATCGGGAATACTTCCTACGAAATAAAATGATCTTTACAAAACATTAACTTCTTAAGATACAAAGAGTTTTCTTACCCTGTATGTACAAAACAGAAAAAAAGTCCATCAATATAAGATAATCAGATAAAGCCCATTTATACAGTATACATTTGCACAACCACTTTCATTTCATAGTTTCTTCACATACACAAATAACATGTTATCTATTTTCTCCGATTTGATTTTTTGTCGACATAGTGACAGAACAACATCCGAACACATTCACACACTGCAAATGTAACTTACCCACCACCGCCATCTTAAATTTTTTTCCACTAACCATCTGAGTCCAACGAAAGTAGTTTACTGGGGCTCTGAAGGCTGCCTGATCTTTGTTGCTATTTATATATATATATATATTCATATATCCAAAATATACAAAATCTCCATAGAAACTTTTTTTTTGTTTCAAAACATACTGCATTGACTCAACAACAAGCAAAATCACTGCAGCATTTATTTACTGACGCACTGCTATCACTAATGTTTTTTCTCTTTTAAAGTGAAGTTCGTCATATTTACATGGCAATGCTCTGCGAAAGTAACACGTAACAGCATTTTATTTAGTATTGATGAACTAAGTGGTTTAACATGGTCATAATTATTATTATAATAATAATGTGGCAAGCTCCGAAAGAGCAAAACATGTTGATAACTGATAATTATATATATGTATATATATACTTGGAGGAAAGGGAGAGGGGAGTTAAAGGGAGGGATAACTAACCTCTAGTTAGTAAATTTGTACATAACTACACTCATAGTTCCTATGGCAAGGATGTTCCTACGATACACACCTCCGTATGTAACACTCAAAACAGCACAAACATTATTTTTTTTAAAAAATCTTATCTGCTGCAGTCCTCTCTGCAACCGTGTGCTTCCTCAATGCAGCTGCTTTATCTAAGCAAGTTCACTGGTTTGTTTCTCTTTCGACAGAAAAAAAACTCACAATTATTGAACAGGCTCCACATAATTTGCTGGATATAGTCCAACTCTACCATCCTTTCTCCCCTTGCACCATCCTTGTTCATCTTCATCTTCTAGTTTCTCGAATACATCTCCTACAGAAAAGGAAATTTATGTTTAATGCGATATTTTCAATGAAAAGTTATGTTTACAGACTTGATTATTGACATTAACATCATCAAAATGTGAACAGAAGCATACCTCAGGTAAAAATGTTTGTAGAAAAGGAAAGTACCATGTAGACTAGCTCTTCGCTTAAAAAGATTATGCGGATGGATCAGAAAACGAAGCTTAAAAGTACTGGGGCAGCAGAAGTTCAATTGTTCGGATCACTATTATACACATACGGTTTTTCACGCAGTCGATTGAATTTTCTCATACCGTTACATTAAAAACATTGTTCTGTTGTTGGAGTACTGTCCAGACAGATGTTTTATCCCCCCCCCCTTTCTCGAGGGCAACAAACATATGAAAGTTAATGGACGCTAAATCAGAACTGTAAGTGCGAAGCCATCTTACCATTCACCTGGCCTCCATTACAAACTGGCAACACTGGACCCACATTACTTGATATATTGTCTCGTATGGTGATAATGCAAAGCTGACGATGCTAGAATGGAAACTGATTATTAGTAAGATTTTAGCAATCTCCATCCCTCTGTTTATCCTTTTATTTACGCCAAAACCTTGTTCCTTGAAAATGAACCCGGAGCAGAATCGAAAGCTTTGAGGTTATACTAATCCACACAACGAGGTCGTCATGAAATCAGCAGGTAAGCGTTATGCATCTGGTTAGTTCGAAGAAAATGTAAGTTAAAACTGACACGACACACGGGGTATTGAAGCTACAGGTCAGCTGTACCACCACTGTTATCAAATTGTTATAGTAGATACGAAACTTCTGTGCCAAAAATAAAAAGAAGGGAATATCCACGATTTACCCGCTCGGTTGTGAATCGAAGGCATGCAGCGTGGGATCCATAAAGAAAACCATCCTCCCTGATACTCCACACGGTGAGGTGACATATTCCTACAAGGCTGACAAATTTGCAATAACTGCGCCAAGGATGTTTCTTGCTGTCAGCTTACGCTCACTAGCTGGCAACTGAACGACATCGTATCCAAGCTTCACCAGCACAGAAGTTTCGTCGCTCCTATAAATCACGCACTTTGTTCTCTGTGATGTTATCTTTATTGATATAACTTCCCGTGTTATAATGAATACAATTCTATCAAAGAGAATTGATTAAACAGAGGTATTTATAACCGAGCTCAACGTTCAACTTTACCTTTCTCATAGTCTCATTTGATACTGTCAGCAATATTTTTTATTTAAATAATTTCATTTTAGCGCATGGGAGATTATACTTAAACAATAAAATGTACCTAATTAGTGGTTTATCTCACTTTGTACCGTAAGTCGAGCGCTACTTCCACATCCTCCATGCACCGTTCACGGCGAGTGCACATCACACCTTTACTTTTTACTTACTGGCTGTTAATATGGCTAGGATTGTGGCATGTTATCAAAGATTTCAAAAACCTGCTCTATCCAAAAAATGTATATTCCAAAATTATGCAATATGCACACAAAGGATTCCTCAAAAGAAGCACGAAATTCCTACAGAAGTTCTCTGAAGTAAAGGTAAGTTGAAATGAGCATGAATAAGATGATTTTCCGTATGAGTAAATATGGCATACGTAATCACCACCTTTCAACAGGACAATGACATTTTCTCTTATTGATAACAAATGAACAAAACGTTCGCGGAATATACGATATGTATATCCTGTTATACAACCACGCTTTTTTCTTAAAAATCGTTCGGTATATAAATTTTGTTGTTTGAGCTATTGACTTGGCGCAAACTAATTATTGTTACATTCTGGAATATCGTTCCATTTGTACTCATTTCGAGCCATCTTCACTCTAGAGAATTTCTGAAAATCCTTAAACACTCATTGCAAATTTTGGAATATGCATTTCTGGATAAAGCAGATTTGAAGTCGGATAATAACATGCCGCATCACCTCTATTAGAAATATGAAGCACTAAAATTTATTTTCCCAGGCTTCGGCAGCCTATAGTTCCGAAACGCGGCGGAATTTTCACCCTCGTGGTTAAGACCTTTGTTTTCTATTGGATTACTATCATCTTTTGAAGTTCATCGGTGCATTACGTCACCACCCAGCATAATAAAAGTAAAGGCAAATATGTGCCACGAAAGAAAATACGAATTCTCTTCTGGGCTACATTTTCGCTTTTCCTTTCATTATATACTTTCTTATCGCCTCCTCTTTAATTCTTAGAGTGCCTCAGAAGACGACTCCGGGTCAGTGTAAAAATCGATAGGGAATAAGTAATTCTGTGATCCAACCTTGGAAGCATTCGAACCACGTTCATTTTATTGCTATTAGTTACCCTTATTTTATGCGAACGTTTCTTCTCTGGAAGTCCGAAAAACATATCCACGTATATATAATGATTGCATTATATGGATTGTGTATAATTGTTTAATACCAAATTACCTTGTTTAAAGCTTAATTCATCCGATTCTGCTCCTTCATAGTCGTATAGGGCCCTTACAGGGACACCGGGTTCTCCATTATCAACTAATACTTCGCCTGGATCTTCGTCCCATTCTTCTTCTTCAAATGGATTGCCTTCTGGTCGAGTTCCGTTCCTAAAATAAAAGGATAAATTATGAAAAATATACAAATAAGTACCAACATCTAAGTAGATGTTACTACTCACTAAAAGCAGATGTTACTACTACTCACGCTCTACAATATTTCTTTAATGTTATTTACTGTCAGGTAGTTGGTGTAACAGGAGAACAAGAAAATTATGTAAAAGATAAAATTAATTTTATGGGCGGTAACAGCACTATGGCTTACGCCCGTCCCGATACGGGGGAAACCCCTTATCTTGGTCATATAAAAATTTACCTGTTAATTAAAATAATATAAAAAGATAAAAGATGAAGATGTAGAAGGTCTTCACAATCAGCCAACTGGTGTAAATGACCAGTATAACAAGAAAGCCTGTAAATGGCCCTTCACAAGGTAAAACAAAAAGACATTATAAAAGTTAACAGCTAAGGAGCATAAGCATATAAAATAAACGGTAATCATAAAAGTCTCTGCGAAAACAAGTAAAATCTTACCGTTTAAGTTTATGTTTATACCTAGGTTTCCCCTTCCTGCCCACGAGATTAAAATCAATATCCATTAAGTGGTCCTGAATCATGTCTGAAGCCAAAGATGAACTTGGTTCATCGACAGTATGTGCAAACTCTTCCTGAGCTAACTGAGCAGACAGAACGTTCGTCAGAGTCTTTATGCTTGTGGTGAGAGGCGAAGTTCGAACTAACTTCGAGACTTTATACGGACTATAAGTAGTCTTAGCCCGTGGAGTTCTAGAGCTCTGCACAGGTGTTTTTTGTCCCTGACTCTGCGTCGGCATATGGAGAGGAGCCTCCGATTCTTTGGGCGGCTTCGGAGGCTCGGCATGCACATCAGACACTGTTTGTGTTGATACGTTAACTGTCTGGGTACCAACCGAGACAGTTTTAACTGCTATTTTGGCTACAACATGTGAAAACGCACCAGAGGGAAGGGTGCGCTGAGACTCTTTTACGCGACGTTTTGCATCGCCAGCAGATATCTTCTCAATAACCATCAGCTCTCTAATACGTTTTTCTTCTTTAAATACTGGACAGTCACGCGACCAGGCCGTGTGATCACCCTTGCAATTAATACACTGAGGTTTCAGTGATGTGCAAGGATCCGCACCATGGCTACTGGTTCCGCAAATTGCACAAACAGCAGAGGTCGCCTTACACGACGTGCTGGTGTGTCCATAGTGCTGACATTTAAAGCAGCGGAGCGGACTGGGTATATACGGACGGACAGGTAAGCAATAGAATGCTGCCTTCACGTCCTTGGGGAGCTGTGGCATGGCGAACGTCAGAATTAACGAATTCGTGGGTTGCAGTTCTCCACTCTTTCTACTTTTAATGCGCCTAACATTCACTACACCTTGGCTTGCGAGTTCATCCTTAATCTCTTCTTCAGGGACATCTACCAAGTCCCAACAAGATATTACGCCCTGACTATAATTGAGTTGACGATGCGGTTCAACTTGAACCTCGAATTGTCCTAGGGTCGTCATTTTCAAGAGATTAGTTGACTGTTTGTTAGTGGATGTCTCCACGAGCAAGGTGCCGTTGCGAAGCTTCTTAACATGTTTAAGTTCGCCGGCGACATAATGCAGTTGTTTTTGTATAATGAAAGGGGATAATCCCTTCAAACCACCTGGATTATCTGCTTCATTCTTTACTTTAATAACAAGATATCGTGTGATAGTCGGTACGATACTTGTCTGTTCCTCTATTTCAATTTTCTTTGCGGTGTCACTGGTTATTTCGGTAACTATATGCGCCTTCTTTCTATTATCCTCAGTGACTTTCTCTTCGTTCTGTCTCTTGGTTTTCTTAGTTTCTTTGTCTGTGCGCGAAGGCGACTTGTTAGGATGTGGTGGAGCCATGATGAATTTTAGCCGTAAATGCCCACACTTCTCCGTCTTCGTTCTGAGGAGCCAACGAGGCTGCCGGGTACTACCCTCATCACCCTTGTCAGCAAGCTGGAAATCGAGGCGAAGTCCAATGACTTGGCGTCGAAATCACTTGTACTCCCGACTGATGGATACTTGGGACACCCACTCCCCCGAGTGTCGGCGAGACCAAAGGTCCGAAGAGCTCCCCAATGGCGCACTTCCCAGTCTCAACGAGCTAGACCATCCAAGAATCTGCTGCTAAGAACTAGGCGCTATCCAATGGTTCCGCCCCCTTTCCCCTGGGCCCAGGGGCCGTCGTCAATGCAAATACATCCTGTCACATCCTTGGTCATTGCGCGGAGGCGCAACTCACAGCACAAGAGGAGATGAAATAATGAGTCATCAGTGGATGAAAAATTGGGTGAATGTAAATGAAATCCTCTCGGCTGGTCCTCCTTTCAGGCAGCGTAGATGTTTAGCTGCGAGGGCTGATTGCAGCCAGCAAAAGCCGGCTGGACGATGGGGTCGCCAATTCCCTACGCCGTATACGAGCAGCGATGGTCTGCTGCTCGGGCTATGTGATGGTGTCATCACGTTGCGGTCCGTAGACCTGCGATGAGGTCGCCAATCCCCTACGCAACTGGGAAGTAAAAATGCTCAACAGAGAAGCACTTTCGCCCTGCTGTTGGACTTCCCATAAGCAGCAACGATGTTATTAGCTGCCAGGGCTGATTGCAGCCAGTAGAACTGACTGGGCGATGGGAGCGCCACTTCCCGACGCCGGGAAGAAAATTATGTATTAAATTATCACGAATATAAAGAAAGTGAAAATATCAGTGAGAGTGAAGCATGGAGAATAGCAGCAAAATATCTGCGAAAGCACACACGGTATTTGGAAATTTTTACTGGAATGTTTATTTCACCATGCTTAATTCTCTCTCTAAAACTGACATGTATTCCTATTTTAACTACCAGAAACAGCAGCACAATCGTTTACAGTATCAGCGTATGCTACTACACTGAACCATGACGTATTTCAGGGTGCATAAGGTAATCATATGTGTGTGTGTGTGTACTGTGTACCTCGAAATAAAAAAACGAAATTTCACTACCAGAATCAAACATCATATTAAGAAATTCAAACAAACGTTCCGAAATCAGACCTTTCTAAACATTTCACAGGCAGTAACCAGCAGATTAAGACAAAAAAAATAATTCATAGTTTGAGCTCTCATATAGAAAGTACAGTTTACGAATATAATAATAATAAATAATATTAATAGATATAATAACGGAATATGGGTCATTCCATATCAAAACAACCGATGGTCTGGAAGTCTCGAAAATCCGATTTTTTTTACAATAAGCAGCACTATAGGTACGGATGAAAAATACAAAATGCCATGTTTTTGTCACTTTTGGTTTTTGAGTTACAAATTGTTGAAAACAAAAAATGGACTGATCTTTTATGCGTTTTGAAACCTTTAAAAGCCCGAAACTCAAAAACGATTTGTCCTAGACAGTTAAAACTTGCACCATTCGTTTCAGAATTCCAAGAGCTGTATTTGATATATTACTTGACTTCATTAGACCAATCTTTATATTTTTAAAAATTAAAATAAACCTCAAAATTGAAATTTTTATATCTTTGAAAAAAAAAACAAACTTTTGATTAGAATGTATGTGCCAAAATTTATGATGGTATTTCAATGGGATCATGCTGAAAATAAAATCGAACAGCAATACACGGCCACTTATGCATAATGTGTATAATTACCTTAAACGGCAGTACGCATAATCGCTTTTAGCAAAGTAAATTTAACTGATTAAAATGTGACATACTTACTTCATTTCAGTTCTATTGTAGAACAAACCGAGCCGCCGTAGCTCAGTGGTAGAGCATTGGCGTAGCACTAGGGCGGTCGTGGGTTTCATTCCAGCGACCGATCCTACTGACGAGATTTTTCCAGGGTATTTTCCTCAGTCACACCAGGTAAATGGCGACATGGCACCTTTAACATAGGCCCTGGCTGAGACCTTCCCGAATCCTTTTCCCTCCCCTAACCCGGCCCGAGCCTTAGGTGTCTAAAGGTCATAAATAAAATTAAAATATATTGTAGAACAAAACTAGTAAATACTGATCACTCCAGCCTGATCTATGCATTTAAAAAAAGGCAGTAAGAATTATTAGTTTGAAATTATTTAGTTACCGGCTAATAAAACTACCACATTTACAACAAAGTCCATTCGTTATCCAATCTCTAAAAATCCCGACAGTAACCTAGTTTTTAACAATGAATTTAAACTATGAACAAGTAATGCTCTCTCCCTCTCTTGAATATTGTCACTGTCAATAGATTCTTTGCAAAACATCAAAACCATAGGCCTCATTATTCATATAGAATGCAATCGGAAATGTTTACATCACAAATTTTAACGTAATGGAAGTACAGTACCAGTATCAGCTTTTGTTGTTTTGAATTTCGTAAATAAACGTATCGTATCACCGCCTTTTTTAAAAACTTTTTTGCCAATGTCATTTGTAAAGTCCGTGTTTAACGTGGAGAGACGCCTGCAACAATAAAGACGGTATTATTATCTTGACGAAGTTTTTTTGTGGACGAGAAAACCGTATTCTGGATGTCGGATAATCCTTGGCTGCTAATGTCAGGTGTGTGACAATAAGAACCTGTGGCAATTTGTCTGGTGTGATTAAGGAAACCAGTGAAAGCTCCATGCAAGGCTACCAACCCTGTGTTCCATCCTTGGATCTCCTTATGGGAGGCAATAACGTATAATGAGCACTTTCTTTTCAGTGCTTTCTGGCATTTCAGGTCTATGTCCGTCTCCAGTCACAGCTTTACTCGTCCAAAGAAATGAATAGAGGAAGGGCCCAGATCAACATTTAAGATAACATCCCAACGTTCTTCTCTTGGGAATGCCTCACAAATTTAGTCTGGATGGTCCTGGGATCCTGTCCGAGAACTTCTCAATATCGAAGTTAGTACGTTACCATGCCTCCACCCACGATAATAATAATTTCAACATTGATAGTAAAGTATGTGCAGTGATGGATCAATGGGTACAGGAACTTCACATACTTGTAGAGCCACCTGTCACCGTTGCGGTCAACTAGCAGCGAGCGAGTCGATCGCGTATAATGAAGAAAAGAACACCAAACCTGACTTTTCTAACCTAATCAATGGTTAATGAACTTTGTAAAAATTTAAAAATGCGTAAAAATAAACTTCCAAAAATAACTTTCCGTTTTATAAATTATTTTTCTTTAAACGAGTTAAAAAAGAATCACTTCGTCGCAAAAGGAATCACATCCGATTCTGTAACCGCTGCACCAAGACGGCAACTCCCCAGCTGCTGCTTGTCAGTTTTCTTGTGCAGTCGTGCCTCACGACGCACACACGAGTCAAACTGATGACTACTTCCTACTCAGATTGTGGTCCTTGTGCAGACACACACATAAGTAGGAGTACAGTGTATTGAGTGCAGCAGCTGACACAAACCATCTCCCTTCTTTCTCTTTCTTATTCTCTTTTTCCTAATACATTCATTTTAATCAGGGAAGCGACAGTTGCACCCTGTTTAACTATATACGTCAAACAGCTAGTCAACGTATCATTACCGATGGAAGGCATGGCCTCACGGCCGAAACTTCACTATATAAATTGTCATGAAATAGTAACTGGTAACTTATGGTAGCATTTGACGAAAGAGAAACTGCGTCTTGGAAACTTCGTATAAGCAACGTACCACCTGCGTAACTGATCAGTTTGCAACTGAAGTGTGACTAGTAGCGAAGAGAGTGCAACTGCCCAATGGGAGTGAATGTATCTACTTTAAATCGAGAAAATCCCGAATTCTTCTTGCGTATCCTTGGTGTGGGTGAAGTACGACACGAATACTGTGTTACAACCCTCCTTTAATCGTAAAATCTGGTATAAGAATGCAAATGGAATACAGAAATCTTGAAAACAAAAAAAAGCCAAAGTTTCTAAAATTTCAGTTTTTTACCCCCCAAAAGCTGGCTTTTTATAAATAAAAAATAATAATAATAATAATAATAATAAAAATGACGTCTTTTTGCATCTCTAGTTGCCAATTAAGTCATTCCCAGGCACATCTAGTCTGTGCCTTAAAGGCGCCTGCTTTTTCACCCGGGTAACTAAGGAAACAACGTTTACATCAGTTTTCAATGTATGACTAAATGCTGCAGTGAACTGTACGGAATATTACCAGATTCCCTTAAAACAAATTAGATTTGATCGCGGTATACTTTTCTTTAGTATAGTTATTAAATTCTGATGAAACCTGATGTACTTAAAATGAGTTAAATTTCTTCCCCACTAAATCAGTTGAGAACATTTTTAGTAGCATACTACTCCTGGGCAACACCTCTCTACTATGGTATTCTATTTCTCTTTTAATTTTACAAATCGTCGCAGATTTTACAATACCGCCGCAAAATATAAATTTTATAACAGGAAGATATCGATATTACACCACTACCTGTTCAAAATAAGAACCTTGTGGGGCAGATGCCTTGAGAGAATGCAGAAAAGTAATTTTCGCCGAAAATGGCTGTTAGGTGGTATTGTAATATCGGCGACGAAATACTGAATAACATATTTCCTTTTCTTTATTATTAAAAATGGCTGCCATGTGCTGTACTTAAAACATATTCGTAAATAAAAATAAAAACAGGGGACGAAGGAAAGAGAACTACTTTCATTGGTTTTACAGCAACTCTAATGTCTGATCCTGATTGCAAACTCGTTGTTGGTCAAACTACCGGCTTGTAGATCTCCACATGTAACTTTTTATTTACGTCGACTTGTATTAATTCAGGAATTTGGTATTTGCTGGGTAGTGCATGGTAAAACAGCAGTCGGTACAACGAATACATAAAATGAACGCAACACCAAGTAACTAAGTAAGTAAGTTCAATATTACTTACGTGATAGTTGAAGCTCTGTTTCCTGGTTCAGGCTTCTCAGCTGCCACCTTATCTGAGTTGTATCCGTCTGTTTTGCCGTCCGTTACGTCTGTTGAAATAACTCGACTGGCCTTCTTTGAAGCCTTATTATTTGTTGGAGGATATTCCTATAACGATCAGATTCGGATTTTAGTAGGATTATACAGTAAGTGCAAGAGACATATACTTCAGAACAATCCCATGAAAGAGAACTAGCTTCGCCAATAAAAGTACAACATACTCTTTGTATTCTTTCAAAACGGAAGGATGGCTAATGAATCTAAAGAATATCTACCAGGAAATAAGTAAATGAACTTACCATCTAATTTTTAAAATAAAATATTTTTTATACGTATTTAGTACAGCTTATTAAAGTCATACTTTGTTCATACACTGACGGAAACTGATACTAGAGCACCGTGAATAACGGTCAACAACCTCGTTACGATAAACAATTAATATCAATTATTACGTGCATGATACCTTGAAAAATGATGTGCTTTGTTGTATTTTGACAGTCAGCTCTGGAGTGGTTGTGGTAATTTAACTTTTCCCAATCATGTCTAGACGTCATCAATCAAATCTGGTAGTTGTAAGAACTCTTGTGATGGAAGACCATCTGGCAAAGTCATGCTCAAAATTCTATCTTCGATAATGGTTACGAATAAGTTGACTATAGTACTGAAACGAGATTAACTTTGGCGCTATTTTCTGAAACTTTTAATTAATTTGCGTTTTGAATTAATCTAGCCTAACAGCAACAGGAGAAGCAATGACATTACAGGACTTTCGGAGAAAAAATAAAAATAAAGCAATCAAAGTTTGTATAACAGGTATCGCCACGAGGGATAGTGGAGAAACTTCAAAATGGCCAACTTAAGCACTGATCACTGGTTACTGCTAAAGCGGTTCTGTTATTCCTAGGTGACGTCATAGAATTTTATACCCAAGCATTAGAGAAATCCGAAAAAAAAAAGATTCCC
Organism: Lepisma saccharinum; assembly: GCA_022664845.1. Taxonomy (NCBI): domain Eukaryota; kingdom Metazoa; phylum Arthropoda; class Insecta; order Zygentoma; family Lepismatidae; genus Lepisma; species Lepisma saccharinum. The sequence goes on from JAGDQP010002947.1 coordinate 71,924, forward strand.
CAGACCATCTTATGACATGGTCCACCACTTCAATGGAATATCCACTAATTCTCTCTCTCTTCACTACAATCGTTTCTTAATTACAAATCCAGTGAAGTTTACACACCCTTTGAACACGCTCCCATCCCAGTTATAGTCCAACATCTCGTTTCCTAATTATAAAATTTCTTATTAGTAGAACACCAAACACACACAAACTAATAATAATAACAAAAAATGTATAATGTCGATGCACAAGTAAAAGTCCTCGCATTTGGTGCTTTTAAGATGAAGCCGTCCCACGGATATTTCGTAATCCAAGTTCGTTACTAAGAAACAACTGGCAATAGTTCGGAGCGTTAAAAAAATACTGTAGATGAAATATAAGCAGGAGCAGTACGGTCCTTAACAAGCAAAAAATTGTACGCCGGCGTATCACTATGGACCAGTCTAGTAACTTTTGACTTCGGCCCGTCACGATTCAACCCTCTACACCTATTTAAAATCCACAAACACCCATGCCGGGACCTTCGAGTCGTTGGCCTAACGCCTTAGACCGCACGGCTACCCGGTAGGCTGCGTATTATTATATGCATCTATAAGTAATTTAATCTGTTCACTGTTCTCATACATGCGATATCATGACGTAATGTCATTGACATTGGTAGTATTCTTCTTCCTTCTTTTAAAATCATTATTTTTACTTTAAAAAAGGAACTGCTGCTGCTTGCAACCATTTCGAGTATAAACACACAATTCCTCTCATTTGTATCACGTTAGTTTAGTTTATAACCCTCCGAGGTAAAACTTGTGAAACTGAAATCAGCAACTTACTTTTTATTTAACTTAGTTTTATGGGTCAGTTAGGAAGGTTTATGACCTATTCCCGTCACATGAGAAATGATCCCTCGATAAGCATTCTTCTAGAGGATAGAATAGCGACCATGGCATATGTCTAGATACCATACTGGTATTCGCTTAATGAAACTGGGGAAAGCACACTGGAAAATCTGTGAGAGACCGAAAGAAGGATTCTAACTTGCGTGCCTCCACAGTGCCAATCCGAAGTCAGCAAACGTACCACTAAACCACGGAGGCTGCGTTAAAATCAATAACAAAATAACTACTGCAAACTATGTTCCTTACATTCACAGTAATCTTACGTATTATGGTGTTTTAACTTCAATTTCTGTCAGTGTAGTTCACACTAATCTTATGACTTACTTCTTATAATAATCCAATCTCTCAAAGGGGTTGAGCATACACTTTGAATAAGGAAATCTGACTTTTGAGTTCCGAGCAAGAAACTGATAAAGAAAATCGATATTGTCGCCTCACCCACAAACGATTGACAAAGCAGTGGCGCGGGGGAACAGTTTGGTTTTCAGTCTGCAACTAGAGATCCGTTAAAGGTAGAACAATAATTAAGGCGTAGTTTTACTCACAAAAATATCCCTTGTAATAAGGTTGATTACACTAAATGTCGCATCTATAACACAAATTCGGTTAACTCTTCTTCGACACCGGTTTCTGTAGTTAACGGATTTTTACAACTTGCATTATGTTAGCCATAAGGGTAAAAACACGAATTCTTGACGAGGCACTCACATGTGTCCTTTAAATAACTTTTACAAGAACATGGTTGAAATAATGAATCTGGTAACAGGCAGTAATCAAAAATAGGCGTAGTTCATTCCTTTTATCTTTTTAGAAGACGTACTCCAATAAATTCAGGAGCTCAAAAAATAAATGGATTTCCCACAGGTGTAGTTAAGCTATATCATCATCATCATATTCAGCCGTTTTCAATCCACTACTGGATGAAGGCCTCCCCCCTTTTCTTTCCACATATCTCGGTCTGCTGCTATCCTCATCCATTTAGATCCTGAAAAACGCTTGATTTCATCCTCCAATCTTACATTTGGGTATCGTCTCGGTCGTTTCTTCTCTCTAGGAATCCAATATAGTACATTTGTCGTCCATCTTTCATCTGCTTGTCTAGCTATGTGACCGGCCCATCTCCACTTCATCTTCTACGCAGTCTTGATTACATCCACTACCTTTGTTTGTGGGCGAATCCATTCACTTGTCTTCCTGTCCCTCCTGGTTATTCCTAGCATGCATCTCTCCATTGCTCTTTGTGTGACTCAATCTTTGAGTCGTTTGCGCATTCAATGTCCAAGTTTCACAGCCGTACATCATCACAAGTAAGACACATTGATTATAAACTTTACGCTTGAGACACATTAATAGTTTGCTTTTGAAAATAAAGTGTAATCTTCCAAACGAACTACACGACATTTTACATCTTCTATTTATTTCATCAGTCAACTTGGCATTCGATGGTTTGAACTGTCCTAGGTAAACATACTCATCAACTATGCCTATTGTCTCTCCGTTAATCTTTAGTTCTTTATATGCAGCATGTTGATTGTACATTACTTAAGTTAATTTTAAGGTCTATTTTCGAACTCTCATTACTCAGTTCTTCCATTCTGGTTTGTAGTTCTTCTGCACTTGAAGCAAACAGGAATCAGCGAACCGTACGTAGGTGATGGAAGATATTCGCCATTAATTTTAATTCCAACTTCATCCCAGTTTAAATTTTGCAACACTCTCTCCAGGACCACAGAAAACAGTTTTGGAGAAAATTAATCTCCTTGCCTTACCCCTTTTCCAACTTGAGGGTATTACTGTCTTCCTCAGGCACATTGAGAATAATTTCGCAAGTTCCTCTTTCATCTTTTCACCTCCCCATTTAAACATCTCTGCTGTGAGTCAATCTTCTTTTGGCGATTTTCCGTTCTTCATCCCTCGACGTATTTTATCCACTTCTTTCATCATGTCTGAGACATCTACAACATTTTCTTCTGAGTCTTCATTTCCTAGCTCTTCTTCGGAGTAGTACAATTCTCTAGAAATTTTCATTTTTATAATTTCTTCCTTATTTCCTGTTACTGTCACGTCTGGTCTCGTAACTGCAATTATTTGCTTTTTTTCCTATCATGAGCTGCTGTTTGGTTTTCTTCAGGCTCTTGTTTTCCTCGATTGTATTTCTAACAAGATTTTCGTTATATCTTCGTACATCCTCTCTTATTTTCTTCCTTACGGTTTTACTTAGTTCTATGTATTCAATCCTCTTTATGTAATTTTCCTCTTCTTTCATTTCCCTTTTTGTTTTCGCCAAGAGTTTAGTTTCTTCTGAGATTTTGCTCTTTTTTTTTTGTTTGTGGTGCCTGCTATTTCCTTGGCTGTCTCTCTTATTATCTCGGTTAGTATTTTATTTCTGCTATTGATGTCTTCTTCATTCTCTAACTCTTCCAAGGCGCTGAATCTGTTGCTTAGTTCTATCTCGAATGTGTGTGTTTTTCCCTAGATTTTCCAGATCTAAAATGGTGATTTTCCTCTGATAAGCTTCTTTCTCTCAAGCCTAGAATTTAGTTTCAACTTACATCTCACCATCTTATAATCACTTGAGACTTTGAAACTGTTCAGAACAGACATGTCTTGCAGAATTTACCTATTATTCGATAGAACGTAGTCTATTTAGTTTTTCGTTGCATTTGGACCTTTCCATGTCCACTTCCTCTGGGGCGGTTTCATGAAAAATGTATTGGAAATGAACCGTCTGTTGGCTTCTGAGAATTACACTAACTTCTCTCCTCTCTTGTTTCTTTTACCAAATCCATAGTTTCGCACATTTTACAATTTTGTAATGTGATTTGTTACTATCCAAAATCTTCTGTATCTTCTCGTATAAGTCTTCGATTTCCTCCTCCGGGTGTGAGGTTGTTGGAGCATACATTTGTATAATTTTCATACTGTATCTGTTGTTTATCTTTACTACTACTACCCGTGCGATTATCTGAAATTTCTTCAATTTCTGTGATCCATGACTTCAGGTCTTTATTAATTATAAAGTCAACGCGTGTCGTTTTTTCATTTTCTGTTCCTTTAAAGTAGAACGTGTGCCCGACGCTGGTTCCAACTGTTCTTCATTCTTCCTCCACACTTCTGATAGTATATATAAGGTAAATTTATGATAAAAAGTAAGGAAGATACTTACAGGGTATTTGCTCCGTAGAACAATAAACACACACACGTACACAACACTAACTTTTACATAGTTAGTGTTGTAAAACTATGTGAAAATTACTGCTGTTTACATATCTGTGTGTATTTTTCTACGGAACAAATACGCTGTAAGTATCTAACTTACTTTTTATCATAAATTTACCTTAAATTGCCCTTCCGGCTTTCCTCTGTATTAGTGATATATACAGATGCTTATCAGAATAGTGGAAACACCTGAACGAAAGTGCAACTTACCAGATTAATATGGTGTCGGGCCACCTTTCGCTTTCAGAACAGCCTTGATGCGACGTGGGATGGAGGCATAGAGGTCGTGAATGGTAGCAAGTGGAATATTACACCATTCCTCGTGCAGGGCATCGGCCAGTTCTGTGAGAGAGGATGGAGGTGGAAATCGTCGCCGGAGTCGTGTTTCCAAGATGGACCATAGATGTTCAATTATGTTGAGATCTGGGGATTGGGAGGGCCAGGGGAGGTGTTGAACTTCATCCCGATGTTCCTCAAACCACGCAGCAACAACTCCAGCTGTGTGAATGGGTGCATTATCATCCTGGAATATGGCGTCATTGTCCGGGAACAACATCCGGACCATAGGATGCAAGTGGTCTCCTAAAATTGCGACATAATCGTTGGCAGTGATGCGTCCGCGAAGTGTGACCACAGGACCCAATGAAAACCATGATATTGCGGCCCACAGCATCACCGTGCCGCCGCCATGTTTCACAGTTGGGCGGAGACACTGCAGATCATACGCTTCTTTGGGCGTTCTCCACACATAAACACGGCCCGTGGTTTGGAATAGGGTGAATGGTGACTCATCCGACCATACCACACGTTTCCAGTCGTCAACGGTCCAAGTTGCATGGTCGCGGCACCATTTGCGGCGTGCTAAAGCGTTCTGGTCCCTGATGAGAGGTTTGGCCCGTGCAACACGACCCCGTAAGTTCATGTCATGTAATTCGCGGCGGACTGTGATTGTCGAAACAGGTTGGGGGAGGTGCTGATTGAGTTCCTCCGTCACTTGCGCCGCAGTGGCACGACGGTTCCGCGTGACAATGCGCTTTAATACCCGGCGTGCCCTGTCACTGATGCTTTTCTTCCGCCCACTGTTCCGCTTCCCCGATGTGGTTTTCCCGTGTGTTGTGTAGGCCGTCATCACCTTCGACACTGTCCCTGGCGACACACCTAACACACTAGCCACTGCCGTCACACTCACTCCACATAACCGCGCACCAACAATTTGCCCTCTTTGAAACTCTGAGAGGTCTCCCATTTTACACTACCTCCGTCTGCTGCAGCCACTGCACACTCCTGTTCCACGACGCCTGACGTAGTATGGAGACCGACCTAACACACCACCACCAGCAGTCCGGCGCTGCGGTCGCCACGACACCACTGCCAACCCATACATCTGACGTGTTGCCAACTACAGGTGTTTCCATTATTCTGATAAGCATCTGTATATATATA